>SJYO01016970.1:24684885-24926655 GCA_006410555.1 Capra ibex | reverse complement strand
ATACCACAATCTTTCACAAGATCAAAGTAAAAATGTTCACCAACTGGTCAAAAGGGTCAAGGTGAACAATTTCTCTAACAGAAAAGAGGCAACATATAAGAACGGAGGAAACAGTTTCTATTCCACAGGTATCCACACACCTAAATAGAGACCCAAAAGATAAAACAAGGTAACTAGATATAAAGACAGAAACACGGTCATGGTATGACGACCGGGTACAGAACCATCGTGTTTTCTACTAAGTTCACCCTAAATTTTTTTTTTTTTGTCCTTTTCCACACCACATTGTTACACCAAACTTACACAGGTAGTCTTGATTTGGTTCCTGTTGTCGTTTTTGAGTCAGTCAACACAAGTAAAGTATCTACACCTAATCACCGACTTTAATCCACTACTTGAGCTAACACAACTCGTACAATAATTGACTTCAAGACACAGAGACCCACAGGGACTAGATGGGTGAATCCGGGTCTGTCTGACCGTCCACGACATTCAAATATCGGGACGTCACGACTCACGACCTCCGACTCCGTCAAGTCTCGTATCATTCCCCGGGACACACTCCTCACATACCACCTGTGAGATACTACTCCGTGAACTGTGAGTATGAGTGTTGTGATCTGAGTATGTTTTATAAGTGAGTATTTCTGTGTCCTTTTGTTGGGTTGAATTGGGTCTCAGTCTACTTACGTGTCGACGAGTCCCCCCGACGATTCATTGACGTCATCTCAATCCATCTTTAAAGACCTTTCCAAAGAGGTATCTCCACTGGGGCTCCTTTCGAAACCCTCTACTTCCGACGTACCGTCTCAGCACCCCCACCCAAGACCGTTTCTTACTCCTTCGTGTCCGTCCTGGTTGGTCGAACCTCATCGATTCACCTCTTACCCTTGAACTGAAGACTTCCTTCGCTCCCGTAACTCCCTTCCGAACCTTCCCGTCTCTTCCTACTACTTTAGGACACTTCCTCTAGAAGAACTCCTCGGTTAAATCTAGTTAACCCAAAGGGACCACCGAGTCTACCATCTCTTAGACGGACGGTGCGCCGTCTGAACTCAAGCTAGGGATCCAACAATTCTCGGGGACCTCTTCCCTTACCATTGGGTGAGGGCATGAGAACGAACCTCTTAAAGTACCTGTCTCCTCGGACCATCCGATGTGTAAGGTACCCCAGGGTTTCTCGGTCTGTGAAAGTTCCTGACCGATTGAAACCTCCTTCTCTCCCCTTACCCATTTTGTAGAGGATCCGGTCTCCGTTTAGTCCGTGTGGACTATTTTAGTCTAAGTACGAAAGGGAAACGAACGAAGACCCCTACGAAAAAATCGTAGGTCAAAATGAGAGGCTATGATTTTAGGATTAAGAAGTAAACAAAGGAGTGAAGGAAATGATTTGGGACGGATCCCTAATCTTGGACGTCGGTCTCCAGTCAGGAGTATTTCACCTTAATCACCGTTCAGTCCTCAGTCACCCCCACCCAAGAGAGGTCAGGAAAGTAGAGCCATACTTCTGCGAGTCGGAAACCGTCTGTCTATTCGGACTTCGACCGACGGACAAGGGTCCCCGTCCAGACGGACGTCACTGAACGAGGCCTTCTGAGAAAACCCTGGTTGTGTGGTCAAGGGTATGGACTTGGGTCAGTAGAGTGGGAGGTCCTCTCCCTTTCCCGCACAAAGGGAACATGACTGTGTCTCTTACCCTAAGAACAGGAAGATTCATTTGTCAAGACGTGACGTCTCCCACCCCTGTCTAATTTTAGTTTTCGGACCCTAATCCAACAAACAGATCGTGGACGAAGGGGTCCCACTCGAGTGTCGAGAATTACTGTGGGAAGGTCGGGTCAGACCGAGTGGAAGAAACCTTGGGACCCATTACGGACTGTAGGAGAGACGAGACAACGTCGACCCTTAAGTGGAAAAAACAAAAAGGACAGTCCATTTCAGTCTGCCTTAGAGAAATTCTAGGGATCTATTCTGGACACATCTAGACAGGCAGCAATCAGACGTACGCTAACTACGTACGAAAAGTAAAGATTAATCTGGACAAACAACCTCTTCTTGTCTATTTTGGTCGAGCGTTAAAAATTACGACACCCTCGATCACTGTTCCATCTGAGGTAACAGATGAAATATCAATCAAAATTGTAAGTTTGATATTTATGCTTAATGAAAAGACAGACTAAGGAGACTACATCCGATAACAATACGATTAAGTCCACACACAGTAGGACCTGGAATATTCATATATTTAGAACACAAGAAAACTTGTTTAACCGACCAATTAGGAAATTAGTCAATAACTCTCTAACGATGTTCGTGTCGCGTTTCCGGTTTCGAGATTCGTATCGCTAAACTTCCAGTAGGAACAATACGTAAACCACAAAGACGAAACAAAAAGGAAAAAAGAAGATAATTTATCCTTTCAATCGGATTAGGATGTCGTTCGTAAAAAGAAATTTCACCTTTCCACCTTGGTCCCCTCCTCTTCCACTAAGGTTACTAAGTTTGGTATCCATTACGACGACTACCCTCGGTAGAGAGCAGAAGAGAAAAAGAGGGGGTCGACAGGAGTGGTAGGGAAAAGAGAATCCATAAAAGACTCTTACCGATTGACAGAGTCGTCCAACCGACACAAACAGCAGATCGAAAAGACAAAAGAGTTGTTTCATAAATATACATAAGACATCTATTGGAAAACGATCGTATTCATTCTACAAAAGGGAACTAGACGGGGACCTTTATAAACAACTCTGAGGTAGTTAACGACTCTTTATTATCCAATTTAAGTTTATGTAGTAAGTAACTGTCGACAAAACCGAAGTTACCCCCCTCTAATTTAAACGTACCTGTTGATTACAACGGTCATCTTCATACTCCTCTACTAAATGGTAGCCTAAGAAACACACGCCTCCAAAACCTAACTTGGGACCCGATGGACCGAACTATTACCTGGATCAGTACGTGGTCTCTGAACAGCATCGAGTAAAGGTATCCTACGTAAGACTTAACTAAATATTTCTGACACAACTGTAAAAACTAGGGGATCGGCTGGTTCTACTACAGTTTCCACTAGAACCGTCGACGATCCCAACAGGAAGATTTGAGGTAAGGGTGGAACCTCAAAAAGACGATCCTACCACCTATCCCACACTGACCCCGAGTCGGAAGGGTCCGTTTTCAGTGTCCACAAGACCGGAGATTTCCTTAAGAAGTTGGGAAACGAGAGAGCTTTCTTCGACCGTACCCCTTTCGGAGTCTCGGAGACTGACTCGGTCATCTAGGGACACCTCAGTAGAGGTTCAGTCACGGTGTAACCTACGGCTTTGAACCGGAGACACGCTATCTTAGACTCTGACTCAAAACCCACTTTATCTTTTCTGCTCGAAATAACAAAAGGTCCGATTCCCCCTGTGTCACCCAATTACGGGAGTTTTCACAAACGGGGTTAGGTCTTCCTAAACCACTTCTCAAAATACCGTTCCGAAGTTCCCACCCCAAGGACTATTCCTAGTCTCACATATGTCCCTGTCAGTCAAGGCAACGAGTCAGCACAGGCTGAGAAACGCTGTGGTACTTAGCGTCGTGCGGTCCGGAGGGACAGGTAGTGGTTGAGGGCCTCAAGTGAATTTTGAGTGTAGGTAGTTCAGCCACTACGGTAAGTCGGTAGAGTAGGAGCCAGCAGGGGAAGAGGAGGACGGGGTTTAGGGAGGGTCGTAGTCTCAGAAAAGGTTACTCAGTTGAGAAGCGTACTCCACCGGTTTCATGACCTCGAAGTCGAAATCGTAGTAAGGAAGTTTTCTCGTGGGTCCTGACTAGAGGGAATCTTACCTGACCAAACTAGAGGAACGTCAGGTTCCCTGAGAGTTCTCAGAAGAGGTTGTGGTGTCAAGTTTTCGTAGTTAAGAAGTCATGAGTCGAAAGAAGTGTCAGGTTGAGAGGGTAGGTATGTACTGATGACCTTTTTGGTATCGGAACTGATCTGCCTTGAAACAACTGTTTCATTACAGAGACGAAAAGTTATCCGATGGATCCAACCAGTATTGAAAAGAAGGTTCCTCATTCGCAGAAAATTAAAGTACCGACGTCAGTGGTAGACGTCACTAAAACCTCGGGTCTTTTTATTTCAGACTGTGACAAAGGTGACAAAGGGGTAAATAAAGGGTACTTCACTACCCTGGCCTACGGTACTAGAAACAAAAGGCTTACAACTCGAAATTCGGTTGAAAAGTGAGAGGAGAAAATGAAAATATTTCTCCGAAAAATCAAGGAGAAGTGAAAGACGGTATTCCCACCACAGTAGACGTATAGACTCCAATAACTCTAAAGAAGGGCGTTAGAACTAAGGTCGAACACAAAGAAGGTCAGGTCTCAAAGAGTACTACATGAGACGTATATTCAATTTATTCGTCCCACTGTTATCTGTCGGAACTGGATGAGGAAAAGGATAAACCTTGGTCAGACAACAAGGTACAGGTCAAGATTGACAACGAAGGACTGGTCGTATATCCAAAGAGTTCTCCGTCCAATCCACCAGACCATAAGGGTAGAGAACTTCTGAAAAGGTGTCAAAGAACACTAGGTGTGTCAGTTTTCGAAACCGTATCAGTTCTTTCGTCTTTATCTACAAAAGGACCTTGAGAGAACGAAAAAGGTACTAGGTCACCTACAACCGTTAAACTAGGGACCAAGGAGACGGAAAAGATTTTGGTCGAACTTGTAGACGTTCAAGTACCAAGTACATAACGACTTCGGACCGAACCTATTAAAACTCGTAATGAGATGATCGTACACTCTACTCACGTTAACACACCATCAAACTCGTAAGAAACCGTAACGGAAAGAAACCCTAACCTTACTTTTGACTGGAAAAGGTCAGGACACCGGTGACGACTCAAAAGGTTTAAACGACCGTATAACTCACGTCGTGAAAGTGTCGTAGTAGAAAGTCCTAAACTTTCTCCTCGAGTTAACCTTAAGGTAGTGGAGGATCGAAACAAGTATCAACTTCCTCAGAAAACCCGGATCTTTTCTTTTGTTATCAAAGTTTCCGAGAACGACTTAGTAGATTGAAGCCTCTTTTATTTTGTCTTGAAATCCAAGACAGGATTACGAGGTCCGGACAACGTAGATAGACCCTGAATAGTGGGGAACAGGTCTTTGGAAGGTGGAGGATGTGGACGGGTCTTCTGAATAGTGGGGGACGGGTCGATGTTTACGGTAGAGTTGATTTTGTATGGGGGTTTTTAGGGTGGACCAATTGCAAAGGGAATACCGAAGGTGTTCGGAGGGATGTTTATACCTCGGAGGGACAAGGGAGAGGCACGAGTCGGACCAGTAATCCGGCTGACAGCGGGGAGGAACGGACTTATTTCCATTGGATGAAGACAACTCCAGCAGAAAGGAGAAAGACGGAGCCGGGCTTGATATGGAATGTCACAACTACGAAAGATTCCGGGTGAACTGAAGTGTAAGGTCCTACAGACCGAGATCCACTCACTAGTGTGGTAGCACTAATAGACCCAGTACTTCTAGATAAAACATGTCAGGACACATAAGATCAGTGGAGAAGAATTATAGAAGACGAAGACAATCCAGGTGTGGTAAAGACAGGAAATAACTCGGGTAGAAACGTACTTTACAAGGGAACTGTAGAGATTAAAAGAACTTCGCTAGAGATCAGAAAGGGTAAGACAACAAAAGGAGATGAAGAAACGTAACTAATGCTCCTTCCGAAAGAATGGAGAAGAACGATAAGAAATCTTGAGACGTAAGTTTACGAACATAGAAAGGACAAGAGGAAACGAAAAGTGAAGAGAAGAAAAGTGTCGATAAACATTCCGAAGGGGTCTGTCGGTAAAACGAAAAAACGTCAAGAAAAGGTACCCCTACCAGAACTAGGGACAGAGGACATGTTACAGTGCTTGGAGACAGGTATCAAGTAGTCCGTGAGATCGATAGTCTAGATCCGGGAATTTAGATAAAGAATGAAGATGACATATTAGTATTCCCTAAACTAAATCCTCACATGTCCCTGACGTGAGGAAATTAGACTAGAGTCTACAAGAGGACTATTCGAAGACACGAAGAGTTCCAATAGTTTGACACTGGAAGAGAGACCTTACTTTTTACAAAGTAGTTCATCAATTGTAGAAGGTAAACAACCTCCAAAACAAGATGTCTTCACAAGTTACTATAACGATGGATATACGGAACTTCACCTTACTCCTACGACGGGGTTCCGGTGTGATAACAAAAAACTGACGACGAGGAAACAACAACGTAGGGGAGGAAAGAAACTAATCGTTGAGAAACTTGGACGACACCTTCACAACGTGAATTATACGGTCGTTTAAACCTTTTGAGTCGTCACCGGTGGGTAAGGTCAGGTAAAATCGAACGACTAAGGATCCTACAGTTGCAAGTGGGAACAGTACAGAACAAACTGGTGAAAGTTTAACAGAACTAAGTACCTGGACTGTAAGGTCCAAGGATACGTTATAACGAGAAATGTCGTAGCCTAGAACGAAGATAGTGGTCAGTGTAGGTGTTGACCCATAACAAAAACGAAACCGAGGTAGGGAAGGAAGAAAGACCTCAATAAAGAGGTGACTAGAGGTCATCGTATAACCAGTGGATGACTGGACCCCTCAAGGAGAAAGCTATAGGATAGTAAAACGGAAAAGTATGACAAGTACCCCAAGAGTTCCGTTCTTATGACTTCACCGAAGGGTAAGGGAAGAGGTCACCTGGTGTAAGAGAGTCTGGAGAGGTGGTACTGGGTGGACAGAACCTAACGGGACGTCCGTACCAAACCAAAGTAACTCAATCTGTTCCGACACCAGGATCACACTAATCTAACTGATCAAAAAACACTCATACTAAAGTCACACAGACGGGAGACTACGGGAGAACGTTGTGGATGGTAGAATGAACCCAAAGAGAATGGAACCCGCACCCCATAGAGAAGTGCCGACGAGGTCGTTTCGTGTCGGCGACGAGGAATGGAACCTACTCCTCATAGAGGAATGGCGACGGTAAGGACTGGAAGTTTCACCCTATCGAGGAGATCCGGGAGGACACGGACGAGTCAGTGGTGAAGAGTCCAACGAGGAGGGACGGCCGGAGCCCACACCCACCGAGGAGGGTCGACGGCGGGGACCGGAACCCGAGCCCCACCGAGGAGTCCCAGTGACGGGGACCGGAGCCCGCGCTCCACCGAACAGGACCGGTGGGGACTGGAGCCTGCACCCCACAGAGGAGGGTCGGTGGTAACCGGAGCCTGCGACCCATCGATGAGGGCCGACGGCGGGACTGGACCCTGCACCCTACAGAGGAGGGCCGGTGGTGACTGGAGCCTTCGCCCCACCAAGGAGGGCCGGTAAGAACGTGGTAACGTCGGACCGTGAGACCCGTCGACAGGGACTGAATCCTACACCCCATCGAGAACCCGCGAGGCCGGACGGCGGCGGCGGCGACGGACGTCTTCTTTACCTCATCAGTAGTACCAGTTGTTTTCTTAGGCTTTACGTCATGAACCTACGTTAGAGTTTTTGTTGTCTTACTAGAGACAAGCAGAGTTCCGTCTGGTAAGTTATAGTACCAATAGGTTCAGATACGGGGTTAGTCATTGTGACTTCTTTAACTCCAACTTGTCAAAATACTTCTGGATGTTCTGGAAAATCTTGATTGTGGGTTTTTTCTACAGGAAAAGTAATATCCCCTGACCTTACGTTTTCATCCTTTAGTTCTTTGTGGACCTCATTGTCCGTCTAAACCGAAACCTTACGTCTCACTTCGTCCCGTTTCTGATTATCGCAAAACGGTTCTTTTACGTGATCAGTATCGTGGGAGAAGGTTGTTATATTCTTTTCTGACATGTGTACCTACAGTGGTCTACCAGTTGTGGCTTTAGTCTCACTAAGATAAGAAACGTCGGTTTCTACCTCTTCGAGATATGTCAGTTGTTTTTGTTCTGGTCCTCGACTGACACCGAGTCTAGTCCTTGAGGAATAATGGTTTAAGTCTGAGTTTAACTTGTTTTATCCCCTTTGGCGATCTGGTTAGTCCATACTGGATTTAGTTTAGGGAATACTAATATGTCACCTTCATTCTTTATCTTAATTCCCTGATCTAGACTATCGATCTCACGGACTACTTGATACCTTACTCCAAGTACTGTAACATATCCTCTGCCCCTAGCTCTGGTAGGGGTACCTTTTCTTTACGTTTTTTGTTTTACCGACAGACCCCTTCGGAATGTTTATCGACACTTTTCTTCTCCACTTTTCGTTTCCTCTTTTCCTTTCTATATTCGTAGACTTACGTCTCAAGGTCTCTCATCGTTCTTCTCTATTCTTTCGGAAGAAATCGCTAGTTACGTTTCTTTATCTCCTTTTGTTGTCTTACCCTTTCGGATCTCTAGAGAAGTTCTTTTACTCTCTATGGTTCCCTTGTAAAGTACGTTTCTACCCGAGTTATTCCCTGTCTTTACTATACCTGACTTGTCTTCGTCTTCTATAATTCTTCTCCACCGTTCTTATTTACCTTCTTGGCATGTTTTTTCTAGAAGTGCTGGGTCTATTAGTACTACTACACTAGTGATTAGAGCTCGGTCTGTAGAACCTTACACTTCAGTTCACCCGGAATCTTTCGTAGTGATGCTTGTTTCGATCACCTCCACTACCTTAAGGTCAACTCGACAAAGTTTAGGACTTTCTACTACGACACTTTCACGACGTGAGTTATACGGTCGTTTAAACCTTTTGAGACGTCACCAGTGTCCTGACCTTTTCCAGTCAAAAGTAAGGTTTTGGTTTCTTTCCGTTACGGTTTCTTACGAGTTTGATGGCGTGTTAACGTGAGTAGAGTGTACGATCATCTCATTACGAGTTTTAAGAGGTTCGGTCCGAAGTCGTTATGCACTTGACACTTGAGGGACTACAAGTTCGACCAAAATCTTTTCCGTCTCCTTGGTCCCTAGTTTAACGGTTGTAGGTGACCTAGTACCTTTTTCGTTCTCTCAAGGTCTTTTTGTAGCTAAAGACGAAAGAACTGATACGGTTTCGGAAACTGACACACCTAGTGTTCTTTGACACCTTTTAAGACTTTCTCTACCCTTATGGTCTGGTGGATTGGACGGAGAACTCTTTAGACATACGTCCGGTCCTTCGTTGTCACTCTTGACCTGTACCTTGTTGTCTGACCAAGGTTTATCCTTTTCCACATCAAGTTCCGACATATAACAGTGGGACGAATAAATTGAATATACATCTCATGTAGTACTCTTTGTGACCTGACCTTCTTTGTGTTCGACCTTAGTTCAGACGGTCCTCTTTATAGTTATTAGAGTCTATACGTCTACTGTGGTGGGAATACCGTCTTTCACTTCTGCTTGATTTTTCGGAGAAATATTTTCATTTTCTCCTCTCCCTTTTTCAACCGAATTTCGAGTTGTAAATCTTTTGTTTCTAGTACCGTAGGCCAGGGTAGTGAAGTACCCTTTATCTACCCCTTTGTCACCTTTGTCACAGTCTGAAATAAAACCCCCCAGGTTTCAGTGACGTCTACCACTAACGTCGGTACTTTAATTTTCTGCGAATGAGGAACCTTCTTTTCAGTACTGGTTGGATCTCCCGTATAAGTTTTCGTCTCTGTAATGAAACGGCTGATTCCAGGCAGATCAGTTCCGATACCAAAAAGGTCACCAGTACATACCTACACTCTCAACCTGACACTTCTTGCGACTCGTGACTTCTTGACTGCGAAAACTTGACACCACAACCTCTTCTGAGAACTCTCAGGGAACCTGACGTTCCTCTAGGTTGGTCAGGTAAGACTTCCTCTAGTCGGGACCCTAAAGAAACCTTCCTTACTACGATTTCGACTTTGAGGTCATGAAACCGGTGGAGTACGTTTCTCAACTGAGTAACCTTTTCTGACACTACGACCCTCCCTAACCCCCGTCCTCCTCTTCCCCTGCTGGCTCCTACTCTACCGACCTACCGTAGTACCTGAGCTACCTGCACTCAGACTCACTTGAGGCCCCCAACCACTACCTGTCTCTCCGGACCGCACGACGTTAAGTACCGAAGCGTTTCTCAGCCTGTACTGACTCGTTGACTTGACTTGTCGTCACCGGTGTCCTGACCTTTTCCAGTCAAAAGTAAGGTTAGGGTTTCTTTCCGTTACGGTTTCTTACGAGTTTCACTTTTACTTTCACTTTAACGAGTCAGCACAGACTGAGAAACACTGGGGTACCTGACATCGGATGGTCCGAAGAGACAGGTACCTTAAAAGGTCCGTTCTTATGACCTCACCCAACGGTAAAGGAAGAGGTCCTCTAGAAGGGTTGGGTCCCTAACTTGGGCACAGAGGGCGTAACACATCCGTCTACGAAATCGTAGACTCGGTGGTTCCTTCAGTTTGATGACGTGCTAACGTGAGTAGAGTGTGTGATTATTTCATTTCGAGTTTTAAGAGGTTCGGTCCTAAGTTGTTATGCACTTGGCACTTGAACGTCTACAAGTTCGACCAAAATCTTTTCCGTCTCCTTGGTCTCTAGTTTAACGGTAGACTACCTAGTACCTTTTTCGTTCTCTCAAGGTCTCTTTGTAGAAAAAGAGAGAACAACTGGTACGGTCTCCGAAACTGACACACCTCGTGTTGTTTGACACCTTTTAAGAATTTCACTACCTTTATGGTCTGGTGGACTGGACGGAGAACTCTTTAGACATACGTCCAGTCTTTCGTTGTCACTCTTGACCTGTACCTTGTTGTCTGACCAAGGTTCAGTCCTTTGCTCATGCAGTTCCGACATATAACAATGGCACGAATAAATTGAATATACGTCTCATGTAATACTCTTTACGACCCGACCTCCTTCGTCTTCGACCTTAGTTCTAACGACTCTCTTTATAATTATTGGACTCTATACGTCTATTGTAGTGGGAATCCCGTCTTTCATACCATTCTTGAGTGGGAACACCATTCTTCTTGATTTTTCAGAGAACTACTTTCACTTTTTCATTCACTTTTTCAACCGAATTTCGAATTGTAAGTCTTTTGATTCTAGTACCGTAGACCAGGGTAGTGAAGTACCGTTTATCAACCCCTTTGTCACCTTAGTCACCGTCTGAATAAAAAGACCCGAGGTTTTAGTAACGTCTACCACTGACGTCGGTACTTTAATTTTCTGCGAATGAGGAACCTTCTTTTCAATACTGGTTGGATCTGTCGTATAATTTTTCGTCTCTTTAATTAAACGATTCCAGACAGATCAGTTCCGATATCAAAAAGGTTATCAGTGAATACCTACACTCTCAATCTGATATTTCTTTCGACTAGTGGTTTCTAAACTACGAAAACTTCACAAGCAATCTCTTCTGAGAACTGTCAGGTAACCTGACGTTCCTCTAGGTTAGTCAGGTAGTATTTCCTTTAGCCAAGACTTATAAGTAACCTTCCTGACTACAACTTCGACTTTGAGCTTATGAAACCGGTGGACTGCGCTTCTCCACTGACTAAACTCTTTTCGACTAGTGGTTTCTAAACTACGAAAACTTCACAAGCAATCTCTTCTGAGAACTGTCAGGTAACCTGACGTTCCTCTAGGTTAGTCAGGTAGTATTTCCTTTAGCCAAGACTTATAAGTAACCTTCCTGACTACAACTTCGACTTTGAGCTTATGAAACCGGTGGACTGCGCTTCTTCACTGACTAAACTCTTCCGGGACTACGACCCTTTCTAACTTCCACTCTCCTCTTCCCCTACTGTCTCCTACTCTACCAACCTACCATAGTGACTGAGTTACCTGTACTCAAACTCGTTTGAGCCCTCAACTGCTACCTGTCCCTCCGGACCGTACGACGTCAGGTACCACAGTGTTTCTCAACCTGTACTGACTCGCTGACTTGACTTGACTTGGACGGGGAATCTTGAGTCTCTTTCAGTACCTCCGACTTCGGTTAAAGGATGTTTATTCTTTTACCCCTGTGTCCTTCCGAAGACACGGGTCCTCGGAGTGTCCCAGGACGAGTCAAAGTTTCTGTATAGTAAAATGTCGGAGAGAAGATGGGTCCGGAGTAAGTTGTCTCGGGTCCCTCACGGAAAACCCCCTACGAGTAGATCACTTTCGGGGTCACCCTTGTCAAAGTTCCCCTACGTTACTGGACCAAGGTGAACCTTTTTACTTTATTCTATCTACCTCACTATGTTTAGGTCTAGGACTAGAGTGATTGGAGTTTCGTCTTTTTAGGAAACGTCGAGAGACGAGGAGAGGTAAACTGTCTCGGTGTAGAAAGTACGATACAGTCGACGTAGGGACTTTCTTCTACCACTTTCAGTCTCACTTACCTAAACCGACTTAGTCCGTGGACCAGTAATCCCGACGAAAATTGGACCGTTTCATCTGTAGTGGCGGTAGTCACTGGGGTAGTAACTGGAAGTGAGATACCAGATGTACAAGGTCATACTAAGGTAGGTACCGTTAAAGGTACCGTGTCAGTTCCGACTCTTACCCCTCGAGTAGTAGCTACCTTTCCGGTAGTGGTAGAAGGTTCTCACTCTATATTGACTGTAGTTTACCCCACTACAACCACGACTCATACACCACCTCAGGTGAGTATAGAAGTGATGGTACCTCTTCCGACCTCGAGTGAACTTCACACCTTGGTTCTCCCAGTAGTAGAGACGGAAAACGACTACGGGGGTACAAACACTACCCCCACTTGGTACTCTTAATACTGTTGAAGGAGTTCTAACAGTTGTCACGGAGGACATGGTGGTTGACGAACAAAAGGGGCAGGGGCGACCGGTTCCAGTAGGTACTGGTGAAACCGTACCACCTCTCTAAGTACTGGTGTCAGGTACGGTAGTGACGGTGGGTCTTTTGATACCTACCAAGGAGACTTTGACACCACACTACCGGTTCCCCAACGAGTTTTTCAGTAGAGACGAAGATAACCGTGACGGTTCCAGTACCCGTTCCAGTAGAGACTCGACTTACCTTTCGAGTACTCGTATAGAAAGGTACAGGGGTGGGGGTTGTACAACCAACACCTAGACTGGACGACGGACCTCTTTGGACGGTTCATACTACTCCAGTTCTTCCACTACTTCGTCCACAGTCTCCCGGCGAAGTTCCCGTAAGACCCGATGTGACTCCTGACCCAACAGAGGACACTGAAGTTGTCACTATGGGTGAGAAGATGGAAACTACGACCCCGACCGTTACGGGAGTTAGTGGTGAAACAATTCGAATAAAGGACCATTTTGTTACTTAAATCGATATCGTTGTCTCACTACCTGGAGTACCAGGTGTACCGGAGGTTCCTCATTCTCAGGGACCTGGTGGTCGGAATAGTTCTCGTACTTTCCTTCTCTCTTCAGGAGTTGAGGACCCTCAGGAACGGGGTGGAACTAGGAGGTCGTGTGACTCTCTAGAGGGTTCGGGGTCTGTCAAAGGTAGGGTCTGGAGAACTCCTTCCGCTCCCAATCCCTCGGGATGGAACAGTACATGGTAGTTATTTCATGGGAAATGGTCTACCATTTCGTAGACGGACGTCACGTCCTCTGGGTCCAAGTTAGGGACACAACCCTTCTACGGGACCTCTTCATTTACCGTTGGGTGAGGTCATGAGAACGGACCTTTTAAGGTACCTGACTCCTCGGACCACCCGATGTCAGGTACCCCAGCGTTTCTCAGTCTGTACTGACTCGTTGAAGTGAAATGGGGGGTTTTTTCTTCTTTTTTTTTTTTTTCCTTCTTTTTAAGAAAGGTTTGAAAGGTACCTCAACCCAGTCCTAAGTTTGGTCTTAACCTTCGTACTTATCTCAATGTATGTTTTCTACAAACTTTAGAAACACCAGGACTCTCAAAGTTTAAAAAAAAGAATTTCTCAACAATAGATCTTTAGACAGATTTTAGTTTAGACGAACCGAACCACAGAAGGTCACCGGGAACAGTGTGTGACCCGGTCAACCATACTATCGTCGAGAAAGAAAGGTCCTACACACAACTCGTATATACCCGCAAATACACAACCCGAATTGACTCCTTCTAATAAATCTTTTGTGTTTATCGTTAAGGGATATAACTGGTCACTTCAGTTAAGGAAAGTCTTATGTCCAGATATTATTACTACTATTGGTTTTAATGGGTAATCACTCGTAAGTAACTTGAATGATCATGTTTGGTACGCCATGACAGACGACACAATACCTCTAATGACTCCAAGTGGAGTCATTTTGTTCGATCATTGTCACGTCACCCTTAAATTCGGATCTACACAACGGGTATCACTAACTAAATCTCCACCAACATATTGGGTTCAGTCCGGTTACCTTCCAAAATTTTTATTAAAGTCTTTGGACTTTTCAATTAAAATTCGGAATTGTAAGACACTATTTGAGGGTTTCCTTGAACATATTCTTACTTCGATTTCGTCTCCCTTCGTACTCTTTACCTCTTTTAATCTAGAGACTCCTGACCTAAAGTCGTGGATCTCTATCGATATGAACTTCGGTTGATCGGGACCCAACGAATCAATGTACTTTGTTATCTAAGAAAAAAAAAAACCAAATTCGGAGACACAACCCCTTCAAACAGAGTTCATGGGTTCGTCCATCAGAAAGCTGGGGGATGAATGAAGTGATACACTCTTACCCGACACTCGAACCCTGTAAAGGAAAGATACTCTATTTCAGGGGTCTCGGAGACGGCCCGATAGTGGAACACACCCTTATGGAAAGGGACAAAGTCTAAGGTACAAAGATACACACGAGAAGAAAAAGACGAATTCGTACCACTGTGGACCGGTTACATGATGCCATAGGCAGGAGAAACCCCTCCCTAAATACGTCCTGTTAATCGGACGTAGACCTCGACTCTCCCTGGACGATCGGGACCCCGTGGGAACAGATTGGAACCTTAACTAGAACGAGAAAGGGAAGACACACTCATTTCGGAACAGGGAAAGTCGTAGACCTACTCAACACGACAGGACCACTAAAGAAATGGTTCTACGTCACCTGTCTCACGAATCTGAAGACAAAGACCACTATGTGTTGTCTACGGTGAACGAACAGTGAGAAACTTTATGCAAAAACGGAACTCTGACTTTTACCTTTCCGAGAACCGATAGAGACAGGGGTTTGAAACAGACTTGAGGGATCAATTTGGGTTATTAAAATAGATAGAAAGGGAATATGGACATAGACGATAGTTATAACAAAGTAGTGTTACCTACCACCAACGGAAAAAATGCATAGACAGGAAGTGATCTGACGTTTTAGAACGTTCCGTCTCTATTACGGACAGACACTCATATCCACACACACACACACACACACACACACATTAAGAACGGAAATCCGGGGAACTCTCTAGGAACCTCTTCACGTCCCGTTGGGTGAGACTATATGAACGGACCTCTTAGGGTGTCTGTCTTCTCGGACCGTCCGATGTCAGATACCCCAGAGTTTCTCAGTCTGTACTGACTCACTTATTGTGTGTGTATGTGTGTGTCTCTGTGTGTGTCTCCGTATTTAACAGAGGACTTTACGTTTCATTATTTCTAAATTGGTCTTTTAAGAAGTCCTTTTGAATTCATAGTTCCACGTCTAAGAGGTTGAGGAGGTGTTATATTATTGAGGAGGGTACTAAGAATTTGAAATTGAACGTTTGTTTAGGACACTTGTAGAACAGTTTTACATCTAAGATAAAGTCTTTTCAGACCCCATTCTGGTCTTTAAGAGTCAGGATTATTCAGGAAGCCTTTAAACTCTTCGTTTTATAACCATACACAGAAATCAAGAGAAATCCTACTACAGTCCAGTCTCGTACATCCTTTTCAGACTTTTTAGAGAATAAACTTAATTTATTTAAGGTTGTCTCTAATTGAATTATTTTAAAAAACTCCGTGTTTCTCGGTAATAAAAGAATCCGTTGGTTATTAAAAAACTCGTGACTATACTCAGATCGAGAGTCGATTTATATTACTGTATGTTTTTTTTATACTCTGATCAAGTCACCTTGGGTCAAATCAGAACCTCTTCCTACTCGTAACAACTAAAAATCCCTACAATAGTTTCAAACAGTATGACGGTTTGAAACTATTATTAAAATGAACTGTAATATCTTGTTCTTGTTCTTTTCCAAGACCTTGAGTAGTAGGTAAGTGTGGAACTGTACTTAATCAATTGAGACGAAAGGAAAGAGAATAGGATTTCTCTAGGTGGTTTATTCCTTACCCCTAAAACAAGACCACCGGTTCGGTTAGGAGCTCTTTCCCCCTAGTAAGATCTCCTTCTGTCACTCCTAAGGACATCCCACCACAAGAGAAATGATCTCAAAGGGTTTTCCGAAGAAACATACTGGGTTTGGGTTGAGATAACGAGTCCTCTTTACCGTGGTTTCTATTCTACTTCAAATGAATATGACTTCAAAATCTAGACCTGGTATTCGTAGTAACGTATAATTACTGATGTCCCTTGACTCACTACCGAACCAAGTTAGGAGAGTGAAGTATTTCTTCCTTCGACCTTAGGGATCACCTCAAGCCGAACGAATTTGTGTGAAAAGTACGTCACACCCCGGGCAAGAAGGGTCAACCCCAAGAAAAAACGTCGCACTCCCCGTCACTTCGTCCCCCTCCGATTCGTGGGTCCGAGAAGAGACATCAGTCGGACAAACCGAAATTGAGGATGAAGAAGTCAATGATCACCCGAAACTCATCGAAAAGCAGACAGAGTCAAAGGAGTAAATATTTTTCCACAATTACTACCATTGATGGAGACACCCCACACCACTTCTAATTTACTCGACTATGTTCATTTATTACTCATGTCACACCCAGGTATGAAACAAGACCTGTTTTAGATGACCCCCGAGTTAAATAAAAGATATCGGTGAGGGAACATCATCCTCTTCTCACAAAAAAGGACCGACTCCTGGGTCGTGCGACAGGATTCAACTTCCTGTCCGACTGGAGTATTCAGGTGGTGGGATCAACAGTCGACCCCCGTGAGTCTAAAACTGTTAGTCTATTCTAGGGGAGTTAGAGTATGAAGGGGTCTGTCCCGTTCAGGAGAAGGGTGTTTACAGACTTGGGGTGGAGTGGAACATAAAGACGTTTAAGAGTCTGGAAAGTAGAAACGAGACCCCAGGTTACAGGTTCTTCCGAAGGGAACCCGACGTGTCTGGTCCGGTGTCTTCAATCGTAGAAAAAACTAGGGTACGGGTTCTTAAGGGAACATACTGGTGTAAGTAAAGACTTTGAAAGAGTCCCTTCTGTCTTCTTACTAAATATATTGTTTAGGGAGAATTCGGTTTTTGTTTGTTTTTTTTTGTTGGGAATTTTTGTAGTTAACTACATAGAGAAGGGGTTTGAGGGAGTCGAAAAGATGACGAACGACTCCCACCCCAGCCCCACCCCAACTCCCAACCCCCCAACCATACAAAAGAGAATCCTGGAAGGTGGTCTAAGACAATCAGAACTAGCAGGGTCTAAAGAGTGAGTTTGTCCAACAAAAAGCATACAACGAAATTTCATTGTTAAGAGTTTCACACCAGAGTCTTTGTGGGACCAGGGATTCTAGGGAAATACCCCAGACACTCCAGTCTGGTATTATTATGATTCACTGATGAACGAAAAAAGTGAGGGAGAGAGAGAGTTCACATGTAACCTCATAGGGTCCTCAATGTACTACACACCACTGTAAGATATTACTTTACACAGTTGTAAGTAAACTTGATTATAAAAGGTTCACTGGTTGTGTACTACAATGTTTTAGTACGGATTTACTTTCTGGGTAAGTTTCACGTTCTCTGAAGTTCTTCATTCAAATAAATATATCAAAATCTAAGAAGTAACGTTGTCCGGAGATTTTTTGGTGGTGAATATCTTGAAACCACGACGTAGTCTCTTCTAACAGATGTTAATATACTTTTCCGAGGGGAGATAAAAGGTTGGTGTACCCAGAGACTCCGACCTAAAAGAAGTATATGAAATTACTTTCGTTATATTTTGTTGAATAGTTTTCGTCTTCGTCTATACTCTTAGGTCGTCTAAGATGATTCCGTCTACTAATTCTCGAAAAATTTCACATTTTGTTACGGTAAGAAGAGTGATTTAATATAAACCTTTTATATCAATAAAAAGTATTTTTACAAAATGTTTGTATATGACCTAAATAATAAAAATTCATAATCAAATATTTATGAAGTCACAAAAGTCAAAATTAAAGATGATACCGTTTACAACTGTCTATGTTAGATACATTTGTTTCCGAGAAACCGTAGGACCTTGAGTTTGAAAACTCATGACAGTACAATCTCGTTGAGTACAGAAACTAAGGATGGAGTTTAGACGACATGTTTATGTACTTTAGTGGATCCGTAATTGGTCAAAGGTCCATGAACTTTATAAAATACACGTCGAATGAATAACAAATGGAACCCTCCATCCGTATTGATAATTAGTGTAAATATGAGTTCCTTCGACTCAAAACCTCTCCTAATCTTTGAACGGGTCGTAGTGTGTTGATTTTTCACCATTTCCTTTTTTTAATTTAAATCCATCCAGAGGTAGAATAAAATGTTACATTGAGTCGACTGTTTTTGGTTTAAGGAAAAGTACTTACCTGAGGTGAAACGAATCTCTAGACACCTACAATATACAAGTAAACTGTTTGTAACAACGAAACCAATACGAGAAAAGACACGAATGAACCATCTACGGACCTTCGACTTTAACTGAGGTGGGTGGAACTCGACAGTAAACCCTTTACTTCTGGAGCTCACGCGAAACCAGGAGTTAGGCGTCGTCCCTAACTGACAGAAGAGGTAACGGACCGTCGGAAAGAGGCCCTAGGAAAATTTCATGTCAGAGGTACAGAGAAGGTTTACGCCTGAAGAGGCAAGACGTCTACTACGAGTCGATAGTGAGTCACCGACTTGAGCTTATAAACTATCTCACACGCAAATCGTTGTTCCAGTCCAAGGTTCACCCGAGGATTACCCAATGGAGAGTGTCAGGTCTTTGAGTTCGTCCTCAAAGACGGAGAGAGAGACCCGGAAAGGTCTGGGGTGTCAGTACGGGTGTACCCGTGGACCTGGTCCTCAAGGACCACAGTGCACTACCAGTCACTAGAGGAGTGTTGATAAGAGCCAACGTTTTTATTTCAGACTCTACGACAGTGACCCCCAAAGTCACACTTCCGTTAGTCTATAGTTCTGTGTGGTAGACCTTTTAACAGAGAATTACACTTATAAGATTTATAAATAAATTCGCAGGAGAACGGAGACCCCGAAAGGTTCACCGAGTCACCCCTTTCTTGGATGGACGTTACGTCCTCTACGTCCTCTACACCCAAACTAAGGAGTCAACCCTTCTAGGGGACCTCCTCCCGTACCGTTGGGTATGTTCATAAAAACGGACCTCTTAGGGTTCCTGTCTCCATGGACCGCCCATGTCAGGTATCCCAGAGTTTCTCAGTCGGTCATGACTTCACTGACTTATGTGGTCGGAGGTGACGGGAAAGTCTTCGTTCTTTTAACAAGTTTTTAGATCTGAAGATGTGTATCATAACGATTTCATATGACACCCGTTACCCACATTTGTAGAGACGGGGTGATTGAGAAACGTCTTTGAAGAGACACTGAATCTACCGTAAAGTCTAAGCTTTACCTCTCAATACCGTAAATTGATTAGACGGGTTTCCGTGTGTCAATCATTTACTGAAACCTTAGACTTGTACCAAATTTGGAGTCGAGACTATCATCTATAAACACGATAAAGTCGTATAGAAAATTTCAGAGATTCGGAACTAAAGAGATAGACATTATACTCCCATCCCATGACACTACTAATTTATTCCTTAAGGTTCAAGACTCGTCTCGTAAACCGTACATAAGTCATTTAAGTCGATACTACCAACAATAGTATGACAATGAAACTAACAACAAAATGTTGAGAATAGACAAAAGCGTCGGTAAGGAAGTGAAAGACCATAGTCACCCGTCATCGACACACACAGGTCGGTTACGGCTTCTGTTAAGAACCATAAACCCCATAACCTATCCTCAAACTTACTTACTTATTTACTGTTTACTTTTTCTTATACTACTCTAGAACTGTGTCCTCTGAAGATAACTAATCACTTAAAGATTTAACTTTACGATCCTTTCGAGAAGTCTTTTTTTAGTCTCAAAGTCTTCACTGATGACTCTAATTTGTCACTACCTGATCCAACTTCTTTTAGGGACCCGTCCTCCGGTCGGTCTTTCGTCTCAGAGACTTATTGGGTGCACCTGGTGACATGTGTTCACTGACTTCACACCGTTCAAGAACGACCTCCAGATAGTTTTACCAAGATATACATCCATTAAACATTTGATCCACTTCGCGTCTCTTAACCATTCAAAGAAGGTACAAGGGTTTAAACAGTAACTGATTAGTGAGGTCATGAGAGCGAACCTTTTAGGGTACCTGCCTCCTCGGACCATCCGACTTCAGGTACCCCAACGACTCTCAGTCTGTACTGACTCGCTGAAGTGAAAGTGAAAAGTGAAAAGTGAAAGTACGTAACCTCTTCCTTTCCCGTTGGGTGAGGTCACAAGAACGGACCTCTTAGGGTCCCTGCCCCTTCGGACCACCCGACGGCAGATACCCCAGTGTGTCTCAACTTGTGCTGACTTGGTTGAATCGTCGTCGTCGTCACTCAGGAAACCTAATTCATCATAAGTACCATAATACTGACGTCAAATTTTTTCTCTTTCTCCCCGGGTATGTACGGATAAATTGGTGTGACTCTCCCACACATACATGTATTACACACGCACGCATGAGTCAACACAGACTGAGACGTTGGGGCACTTGACATCGGACGGTCCGAGGAGACAGGTACCCTAAAGGGTCCGTTCTTATGACCTCACCCAACGGTAAAGGAAGAGGTCCCCTAGAAGGGTGGGGTCCCCAGTTTGGGTCCAGAGAACGTAGAAGACGTTACCGTCCGTCTAAAAAAAATGGTGATAACGGTAGACCATTCGGGCACATACATGTACCCTACCGGGATAAGGTACTCAAATAAGTCCTTGGGTCCAATTACCTACAAATAGTCTAGTGGGACCCCTAACAGAGGAAACATCAGTCGACTTACTCCTTTTCAAACATCTGTTGCGACCGACTCTCTACAAGTACCCGGTCTGAAGTCCATAGTGAACACTGAAGACAGAGATAAAGTAACCGGTTTTGATAGGTGTGGACCGGTCCCACACAGACTTTCAGACCCCTTACCTCACTGACCGACCGGTTAGTGAAAAGTTAATGTTGACTCGTTATTCCTTCTCCTTGTTTGAAAACCACTTGACACCTGACAGAAACGGTATGGAACATTCCTCGGTTATAGAGACCCTTCCCACCAAATCTCATCTATTTTGACAGGGGTGGTCTAATTGTAGGGGTGGCGTCAGTCTTCCAAAATGGGGTCTTTTCAATGTCTCAATATTTCGACTCACCACGTCCGACACCCTTTCTATGACCAGGATCTCAGGATCTGAGACCCACACTCTTCACCCCGAAATCCTCTCTTACCCTCTTCACATTCTGTCTCTGTCTTACCGATACTTCAGTGTCTAAACAACTTCAATTTTGTACCGACGGGACGTCTCTCCATTGAACCACGAACACCCGCCGGAAACGCCATTTCGTGAATATATTCGGTAGACCCCCGAGGTGAGTCCACGGGACTCGACATGCCCTTCTTATTCCTGGATGGAGGGGGGAGTGACGAAAAGGAGGAGGTTCTTCCGCTCAGTCCGAGTAATACAGAGATCCACCTAAAATATCAAGACCTAAACTCGGATTTTCAACGTACACCAAAAGTTTATGAATAAAATAGTGTGAGGTGCTAATGAAGGTAATACACACCGATTGTAAACTCAGAAAAGTCTAAATCCTCCCTATATTTTCCAAATTTATTCAGGTTATAGTCTACACAGACCCTAAGGTAAAGAACGTACGTGTGACATTTATTTGCGACTACTTTTTATAAAATCAAGGTTTAAGACGGTGGGGTTTAGGATGTTTATACGTGTAATTTCAGGGTATTAGGGTATTTTCGGAAAAATGAACATTTATTGTGATAGAACAAAAGGTAGAGTTTAAAGAAGAGGACATTAATGTGTTATAAACCAAAGGGGAAAAATCCGTTAAGTTTAATTTTGAATAAAGTAAAGCATTAATGTTTGTAAGTAAAACTCATTTCTCATTAGACTGCCCTTAAACCAAGGTCACTATAACATTGGGTCTGAACGTTATCCTTTCGTTAGGTAGAGGACTGATTACAGAACCTTAGAAAATTTGAAGATGAGGTCGATTTGTAAACGTAAACCTTTCAAAATAGGAGAAGGGGCTTTATTATTACGAAATAATTCTCGCGACACATTAAAATAAAAAAATTCATTACTAAATTTAGTTTCTGGAGTTCTATGTGTCTTAGATTTCCCACTCGGTAAAGTGGGAGAATGAAACCCCACTAAAATGTTAAGGGAACTCAAGACCTCATCTTGTACCGAACCTTTTACGAGTAATAATTCAAGTAAAAGTTGGTGAAGGACTTTTCCCTCTTTCTTTTATAAGAAACAGACCCATAGTACTCTCCACCATTAAAACTTTATAATCTCTTTCATATACAATAATGATAAAAGTCATACCTATCTCCTTTTTTTTTTTTCTCGACTGACGTGAAATCTTTACCTATCAATGATAGATCCCTTTGTGTCACAAATAATTGATTTTTTGTGTAACTCTTTTTCGGTTTACCTCATGAACGTACTAGTAACAAATACGTAACGTCACATTTTTGGTCAGGTTTCGCCTCACCAAATGTTGGCACTAAATAGTACCAGAGAGAGGTAAGATCCCCAACTACCCGAGTTGACCCATTAAACACGACAACAAATCCAGGAGATCCAACAACGTCCGTTTACCTATGACTCCGACCCCCGTAGGCTTCCGAAGTATCGGGTGTACAAACCGAGACTCGACCTTGTGGATCCCCGACCAACGTACGGACAGAGAGGTCGTCGAAGTCGTACACCGGTCGGGACGAAGGTGTGTCACACTACCAGAGACCCATCAGGGTAAAAAATGAACCGTCGAATGAAGGGGGTGTCGTTCACGAGGTTTTCTGGTTTCGTCTCAAACGTTCCGAAAAAAGATTAAACCGAAAGTTTCTGGAAGTCCCAGGTTAGACGGAGTAAGACACCCAACACTCACTCAGGGTCCTCCCGGTTCAAGTTGTCCTCCACTAATGGATTCCGATACTTATCTTCTACGTCAAATATCCCTCCGTAGAAACACCAGATGGACTGTGGTAGCGGTTCTACAACTACTCCAACGGACGAGTCGACAAAATTACCCACTTTAACTACTCACAAACATAGGACGTCCCTACACTCGACCATTCTCGACCCACCCTTCCCTGGTCTACCTCCGAGATATAATCTTTATACAGTGTGACGAACTTACAACACACACACACATACACACAGACACATAGACACACACAAACCCACCATAAAGTTTAATGAGACTAATGGGAACGTGAAACTAAATCCGATCCCATTCCTACTCTCTCTATAAATCACGGGTAAGACACGGTTAAGACAAGATGTGTTAAAATCGTAAGTTATAGTAACAATATTTCAATCATTACATTTCCAGTACAAGTTTAGGAACCACCGAAACGGTGAATGTCCGGTACCTTGAATCTTCTCCCATTTAATGAAGGTACCCGAACCAAAAGAGGACACACTATACAAACTCCCCGAAAACGAGAGCCTCCCTTGCTGAGTCAAGAACAATGAGAAAAAATCACGAGTTAAACAATTAGAATACTTAAATAATTAGTTACTCATAAATTTTTATATATTTTCGTATTTGTAAAGAGAGAAAAATACATGATAAACGTGCTGCTTATGTATTTTTAAAGTACTTAAATTGTTCACCGTAAAAACTTTTGTACATTTGTTACTAATGACTAATTTAGATTTAAAAGATTTATAAATTAATTTTAATTTTCAGATTAAATAGTATAAGAACATTTACAAAATTTGTGAATCTTCTGTCTGTTGTGTGTGTTATAATTGTATAGACGTCATGAATAGTCCTAGGAGTACGTTTTTGTACCATATTTTTACCATTATATGGTAAACAAAGAAACAATAGAGGTCAAAATAAGACGAATAAAAAAAGGTACTGTCTCACTGCACCACGTAAATGAGTAAACCTCTAAGACTTACCGAAAAGGACTGGATGACTCCAGTATCTATCTCCCAACAACTATCTTCCAGTATCTATCTCCAACTGAGAAAAATGAAGGAACGAGGGAGGGGAGGTAGTCTAGAGGATTAAGGGATGGGAACGAAATAAAAAAACGTATCGTGAAAAGTAGTTGACAATACGGACGACATGAATAAACAAACGTACCAAAAAATTCATAAACAAACAGGATATAGGTACTTCTATAAAAAACGGACAAAGTAAGTGACGACATTAGAGTGACAGGTCTCTTCGTGGTCCGTGTATCCTCAATGAGTGTTTCTAAAGAATTTACTTGTCTACTACCCCGAAGATCTAGTCCTATAGTCAATCGAGTACTCTACACTTACAGAGAAGGCGTCTATAAACCTAACCGATGAGGTAACCCGTCCGATACTAGATTCGGTCCGTGGTAGGAAAAATACCATTTGACAAGGTTAATACCCAAAACTGATACCACTATTAAAGATAAGAAACACTAGTTCGGAAAGAGGACTCAGTGTGTTTAAACATAAAAAATTAATTCCTTAGACCACTCATGTAAGATCTCAACGAACGAGACTTGACCCTGAATTAAATGCAGTCAGTCAAGTCAAGTCCACGAGTTCAGTACAGACTGAGACGTTGCGGTACTTGGCGTCGCGAGGTCCGGAGAGATAGTGGTTGAGGGTGCCAGGTGTGTTTGGGTAGAGGTAACTCAGTCACTATGGTATATTGGTAGTAGGAGACAGCAGGGGAAGAGGAGGACGAGAGTTAGTAAGGGTTGTAGTCCCAGAAAAGTTTACTCAGTCGAGAAGTGTAGTCCACCGGTTTCATAACCTCAAAGTCGAAGTTGTAGTCAGGAAGGTTAATTATAAGTCCTGACTGAAGGAAATCTTACCTGACCAACCTAGAGGAACGTCAGCTTCCCTGAGAGTTCTCAGAAGAGGTTGTGGTGTCAAGTTTTCGTAGTTAAGAAGACACGAGTCGAAACAAATATCAGGTTGAGAGTGTAGGTATGTGCTGATGACTTTTTTGGTATCGGAACTGATCTACTTGGTAACAACTGTTTCGTTACAGAAACGAAAAGTTATACGATAGATCCAACCCGTATTGAAAAGAAGGTTCCTCATTCACAGGAAATTAAACTACCGACGTCAGTGGTAGACGTCACTAAAACCTCGGGTCTTTTTATTTCAGTCGGTGACAAAGGGGTACATAAACGGTACTTCGCTACCCTGGCCTACGGTACTAGAATAAAAAGACTTACAACTCGAAATTCGGTTGAAAAAGTGAGAGGAGAAAGTGAAAGTAGTTCTCCGACAAATCAAGAAGAAGTGAAAGACGGTATTCCCACTACAGTGGACGTATAGACTCCAATAACTATAAAAGGGTCGTTAGAACTAAGGTCGAACACGAAGGAGGTCGGGTCGCAAAGAGACTACATGAGACGTATATTCAATTCATTCGTCCCACTGTTTTATATCGGAACCATATGAGGAAAAGGATTTACCTTGGTCAGACAACAAGGTACAGGTCAAGATTGACAAGACAATTTGACAAGACAATCCTTCTTGACAAGTCAAGAAGGACTTGACGTATATCCAAAGAGTTCTCCGTCCAGTCCACCAGACCATAAGGGCAGTGAAAGTCTTAAAAGGTGTCAAATAACACTAGGTGTGTCAGTTTCCGAAACCGTGTCAGTTATTTCGTCTTTATCTACAAAAAGACCTTGAGAGAACGAAAAAGGTACTAGGTCGTTTACAACCGTTAAACTAGAGACAAAGGAGACGGGTAACGACTTTGGTCGAACTGATGGACCTTCAAGTACCAAGTACATAACGACTTCGGACCGAACCTCTTAAAACTCGTAATGAAATGATCGCACACTCTACTCACGTTAACACGTCGTCAAACTCGTAAGAAACCATAACCTTACTTTTCACTGAAAAGGTCAGGTCACCGGTGACGACTCCAAAGGTTTATACGACTGTATAACTCACTTTGTGAAAGTGTCGTAGTAGAAAGTCCTAAACTTTATCGAGTTGACCTTAAGGTAGTGGAGGTGATCGAAAAAAACATCACTACGAAAGATTCCGGGTGAACTGAAGTGTAAGATCCTACAGACCGAGATCCACTCACTAGTGTGGTAGCACTAATAGAACCAGTACTTCGAGAAAAAACATGTCAAGAAGACACATAAGAACGGTGGAGAAGAATTATGGAAGACGAAGACAATCAAAGTATGGTAAAGACAAGAAATAACTCGGATAGAAACGTACTTTACAAGGGAACCATCGAGAGTAAAAGACCTTCTCTAGAGATCAGAAAGGGTAAGATAACAAAACGAGATAAAGAAACGTGACTAACGACTCCTTCCGAAAGAATAGAGAGGAACGATAAGAAACCTTGAGACGTAAGTCTACGAATATAGAAAGGAAAAGAGGAAACGAAAAGTGAAGAGAAGAAAAGTGTCGATAAACATTCCGGAGGGGTCTGTCGGTAAAACGAAAAAACGTAAAGAAAAGGTAACTCTACCAGAACTAATGACAGAGGACATGTTACAGTACTTGGAGACAGGTATCAAGTAGTCCGTTAGACAGATAATCTAGATCAGGAAATTGAGTTAAAGAGTGATGGTGACATATCAGTATTCCCTAAACTTAATCCAGTGTGGACTTACCATATCACCAAAAGGGGTGAAAGAAGTTAAATTCAAACTTAAACCGTTATTCCTCAAGTACTAGACTCGGTGTCAGTCGAGGACCAGAACAAAAACGACCGACATATCGCGAAGAGGTAGAAACCGGCGTTTCTTATATTAGTTAGACCAAAACCACAACTGGTAGACCACTACAGGTACACATCTCAGAAGAAAACACAACAACCTTCTCCCACAAACGATACTGGTCACGTAAGAGAACCGTTTTGAGTTAATCGGAAACGGGACGAAGTAAGACATGAGGTTCCGGTTTAAAAGGACAATGAGGTCCCGACGCTGTCGTGTCCTCTCGTCTCTGAAACTGCCACGTCCTCTCCGGTTCTTCTCGATGGGGTACAGGTTCCAATCCCCACCACCGGCTGTCCTCGATGGGGTACAGGTTCATTCCTAGTCACCGACGTGAAAGGACCTTGTCGACACCTCTGTGGGGTACAGGTTTCATTCTCTTTGGGTTCATTCTATCATTCGTGACTCTTTGCCGTAGTCTCCCGTCTGTCTGACTTTGGTGTTAGTGTCTGTTGATCGGTTAGACTAGTGTGTCTGGTGTCGGAACAGAATGAGTTACTTTGATAGGGTACGGTAAACCCAGGTGGGTTCTGTCCGCCCAGTACTACCTCTCCAGACTGTCTTACACCAAGTGACCTCTTCCCTTACCGTTTGGTGAAGTCATAAGAATGGAACTCTTGGGGTACTTGTCATACTTTTCCGTTTTTATATCCTATGACTTTCTCCTTGAGGGGTCCAACCATCCACGGGTTGTGCGATGACCTCTAGTCACCTCTTTATTGAGGTCTTTCTTACTTCCCTACCTCGGTTTCGTTTTTGTTATGGGTCGACACCTACACTGACCACTACGTTTTCGTTCAAAACTACGAATTTCTCGTTATAACATATCCTTGGACCTTACAATCCAGGTACTTAGTTCCGTTTGACCTTCACCAGTTTGTCCTTTACCGTTCTCACTTGTCGCAGTAAGTCGCTTGATTCTACCTGACCTTACCCACTTAAATTGAGTCTACTGGCAACATGGATGATGACTCCCGTCCTTAGGGAATCTTCTTTACCTCATCGGTAGTATCAGTTGTCTTCTCAGGCTTTACGTCATGAACATATGTTAGAGTTTCTGATGTCTTACTAGAGACAAGCAAAGGTACCGTTTGGTAAGGTATGGTGCCATTAGGTTCAAATACGGGGTTGGTTATTACGACTTCTTCGACTTCAACTTACCAAGATACTTCTGGATGTTCTAGAAAATCTTGATTATGGGGGTTTTCTACAGGAAAAGTAATATCCCCTCAAATACAGTCAGTATAGATTTTGAAACCCAGTCAAACCACGGGACTTTACAGTTCAAAGAAAGAGTACTGGTATTCTTGATATTATAATTTTGGACGTAGTGTCCCAACTTTCTTAATTTCCCTATTAGGTGTATTCCACTTGTCTTAGTACGGACCATATATAATTTAAGAGTTATCATAATAAAAATAATTACTTCAATAAAAGTCAATAATGGGAACGACCTTTCTCTCAGTAAACAAAAGAAATACCCACAAATACTCCTTAAGGAAGTAGGGTCAAACTTACTGTCCTATACACGTAGTATATAAACGTGAATATCTTGGTTTGGGACACAGAGAGTGTTGTCCACGATTCCTTTATATTCTTTTACTTTTTACTTATTTAAGATCTCGTTGTTTATCAAAAGACAAGGATCAAAAGGTAATGAGAAACGTGTCTAGGAACTGGGTGTCCAACATCCTCGTGTTTACGTCTCCCCTGATTATAAACAACTCGTGTATCATACACGATACTTAAAACGAGTCATTATATGTTGACAATAAATAAGGTTGGTCGTCAGTTGACTCTAGACACCAAAAAAAACTTCTTCTATAGTCAAAAAAATGTATGTAAAATATCTATACCTTTGACTCCGAATCTTTCCAATTTCGGTGTATCGACCGTTCATAGTCTTGTTCTTAATCTTGAATGTGTATTACCTGAGGTTTGACTAAAAAAAAAGGGGCAATATGGAAAAGAATTTCCTCTCCTGTTGTTCTCCTTGTACCATTGTCGATGAATAAAAAGAATAATAAAACAGTCAACTTAATGGAAAATTTAGAGTAAGATATTTTGAAATAATGACTCGGAGATGAGTTAAGAATAACCCATTTAAAAGGTTTACTTTCGAACATAGGTTATACCGGTCCATGGATTACAGTTAGTTTATGTGTATACGATTATTGTAAATAAAAACCTCAACTGTAATTTTAATAAATTTATATTATTACTAGAGATTGCGATTGTATATTAAAACGATCATAAAATTCTTCTATTTCAAGATCTTTACCTTCAGTATTCATATGTAAAATTTTAATTTACCTATAATATTTTAATGGGACTTTTTACTAAACTTATTACATATAGAGTTTTACAAAAGCGAATATATCTACAGGGGTCGAAACTTGTAAAGACAATCATCAAAACCGTTTATGACGAAACGGTTTCTCATCCTCTTCCGTTACCGTGGGGTGAGGTCATGAGAACGGACCTTTTAGGGTACCTACTTCCTCGGACCATCCGACGTCAGGTACCCCAGTGCTTCTCAACCTGTGCTGACTCTCTGAAGTGAAAGTGAAAAGTAAAAGTACGTAACCTCTTCCTTTACCGTTGGGTGAGGTCACAAGAACGGACCTCTTAGGGTCCCTGTCCCCTCGGACCATCCGACGGTAGATACCCCAGCGTGTCTCAGTCTGCACTGACTTCATTGAATCGTCGTCATCGTCGAAATTACACGTAATCAAACAATTACTCCAACACAGGATAAAAATAAATAATCAACATATTAAAGTAAACAGGCTACTTAAGAACAAACATAAAAAAACGGGTAAAAATATAACTAAAAAATTTTTAATTAATAAACATGTTCTACAAAAAACATATCTGCATAATTGGGACTAGTAATATGCAATGTTTATAAAAAACGTATAAGACAGTAAACAGAAAGTTGAAACTGGTGTCTTAGGTAAAAGGATCCTCCTAATAAAATATTTACAGTGGAGTTCTCTCTTATTTTAGACAATACCTACAAGTAACCTATTATTGTCATAATTTATTTATACAAATTACACATGGCATTATCAGTGTCTTGATTTAATAGAAGACCTGGTATGGATTAAGTCACATATCCTCTTGAGTGGGATCTTCTGTATTATTATATCAAAAAGTAGATTGGGTTCATATCGTGATATAATATTTGTCTTTTTACTAAAAATCTCTTTATGTAGAGTTTTATCTTACTTCTGTCTTGGTAAAATCTACCATCATTGTTTTATACGAATCGAAGATCCCAACTGTACATTCCCCCTCTATCTTATGTTTCCTTTGAGGAGGAAATCACCGATTCTTTTCGGGATAAGGTTCTTTTAGAAAGGACGACGGTTTGTTTTGGTGTCCTGTTAGAGGAAAACGTATCCGTGCTCAGGAAGGTGGTAACAGACAGGAAACAGTAACAACCGGGTCTCCCCTATTAATGATTCGTCAAACTCCACCGTCGTCACTATTATCCTTTTCAGAACTGATATGGTGACTAATAGACTTTTGTGAACTTGTCAAATGACTTGAGGAACCGGAGTCAAAGGTAGGGGACATTTTACCCTTATTCTTATGGACGTATGTCCCACTAACACTTCTAATTGTACTCCATTTTACCTATTTTACCGAAATTTTGAGTACTTTTCACTTTCACTTTCATTTCAACGAGTCAGTACAGACTGGGAAACGCTGGGGTAGCTGACATCGGGTGGTCCGAGGAGACAGGTACCCTAAGAGGTCCGTTCTTATTACCTCACCCAACGTAAAGGAAGAGGTTACGATATTTAGTACAATAAACTAGACTATTAAGTAAAATTGTATTAAAAAGTTATTACTTATGTAATTAGTTAAGTCCATTGAATGACTCCTTTAATCCATATCCTTCTTTTCTTCTGTACTCAAGACTAAATTAGTTGGAAGTTTAGATTATTAATGTAAAGTGTAAATATATTGTGTAATCTCAAATGGTTCACGAAAACAAGTGTCATAACAAATAGGTGGGTAAGTAAGTCAGTACCTTGACCTCCTACATCAGGAACTGGAGTACCAATCTCTTTTTGGTTTATGTGTCTTCTCACTTACTTTATGCAGGTTCAATATTATAGTTATGAACGATACCCCCCAACTCGTATCCCGTCCTACCTCTTACTATCTATACCACACCTGTGTTGTATATAGAATCCTCTCACCAACAGAATCCTCCCACCAACCTCTTACGGAGTGACTCCGTCAACATCCGTTCCATACAGTTCTAGGGTCCCGTTCTTTCTGAAATCGTGTAACTATTACTTAGACGCACGTTATGTCCTCTAGGTCCAAGTTAGGGACTCAGTCCTTCTAGGGGACCTCTTCCTTTACCGTTGGGGTGAGGCCATAAGAAAGGACCTCTTACGATACCTGTCTCCTCGGATCGTCCGATGTCAGGTACCCCAATGTTTTCTCAGTCTGTTCTGAATCTGTGATTCGTTGACTTGTTCTTGTCTTGTTCAACCCTCTCCACAGGGACCCCGTCTTTCCCGGAACTCGAGTCCTACCTCTCTGTCGTACAACAACCTAGGACCTCCCGAGAGATCCAGTGTGACTCCTTAAACCTGAAACAAGATTCACGCCACGTTTACGTGACCTCCGAAAATTTGGTCTATTAAAGGTTTAGAATTCTTCTAGTAAAATGACTCTTACCTACCCTCGTTTACTTTTATCTCCACCCCTTTGGTGATTCCTCCAACAACCTAATTAGTCCCCTCTTTATTAGAAATGAATTAATTCTGGTTACCCCAAACAATCTGGTCTCGTCTGTGATTTGAGAAGTGGGTGGATTGAAGTACAACAGGTAGTCACCTCGAGTCTCCTCCTCTACACCAAAGTGGGTAAGGTCCTGTTGTCACAAGAAACAAAGTCATCGAAACTCTCCACTCACCTTTACTAGTACCGTTCGTTCACTAACGTGACGTCTAAAGAAAGTCGACTTGACGGAATCTAAATAGATATAACTTGTAGATGTCAAAACCTAAGACATAATTAAACGATCTCATAGTATCGGTTCATGGCGTCTTACCACCGAACTGTTTTTAAGTAAAAGAATGTTGAGACTTTCGATCTTCAGACTCTAGTTTTACAGGTATCCCATCGAAAGTAGACCTCCAGAGAAGGGACCCACACATCTACCGTGGAAGAGAAACAAGTGCACCAGGAGGGAGATGAACACGGGTATAGGATTAGCGGAGAAGAATCTTCCTAAGGTCAGGATACCCTAATACAGGTGGGATTACTGGAATAAAAATAAATAAATGAAAAAATTTCCAGGATAGAGGTTCATGTCAGTGTAAGAGTCCACGACCCCCAACCCTAAAGGTGTATATTTAAAACTTTACCCGTATTAACTCGGGTATTGTCTAAGTTTCTACTTTAGACACAAACCCCTCAGTCCGCACCATTACTTTTAGTTCTAGATCAATTGAATAAAGACCGTACACGACTTTATCAACGTAAAGAGGATTCAGAATTTCTTTTTCTGCACCAAAGGAAAATATTAATCACGGTCCGTGACACTACTGAATTTATGGAGGGGTTTCCTAACAAATCGTGTAAGCGGTTCTGAAGCAATCTGGTGACCCAATGGAGAACAATTATAAGTACACTATACACGAGAAAGAAATTCCTATTGCAAAATTGAAGAGAAGTAAAACTCCTTTTTACGTTACTTTTGTTTGTACTCGATAACAACTATGAGTCGTAAACCGTCAATACACGAAAGAGGTGAGAGAGACACTATGGATTAACACTCAGTCAAAGACACATGTAAACATCGACACGACCAATCTCCGTGGTGTAGGAACTGACTTCGTAGGTCCCTGGTTCGACACTCAACGAACTTTCCCTAATCGTGACGACAGGGACCTGTGTCGAATTCGAGTACCTTACTACCTCAGTACTCCTTTTCCACCAGTTGCACTCTTCACTGAGTCCAACCACTTCCTACCCCTTTCAAATCGTCAGAAGCCACCTATGAAAGACTGGGTACCCATACACGAGTGAGTGTACATCGACAAACTCGAAAGGAATGAGAACGAACCCCCTCTCTAAATAACAATGTGCCTCAAGTCAACTATAAAACTATAATTTTACGGAGTACGTTTAAAACGTACTCAAATAATGTTTCGAAACTCTGGTTGTTCCATATACTTGTAAAAGGTAAGACACACATTATAACTTAGGATTGGGTACTTTTTCGAGAGAAAGAGAGTACACTTAATGGTACTAGTCTTGGTCCTTACTGATAACCGTCGAAGTCCTTAGTTTAAGACTTCGGTCTCCCAAGAAAAACCCAGAACGACAACCTGGTTCTGGACACCACCACCCTTATACGTGTCTACTTTACCAGACTGCAAAAGTAGTCTCTTAAAGTAGATCAATGAATACTTCAGGGAACCCGGAAACCGAAGGTGACGGGATCCGATTCGTCTTTCTTTTGACCGAAATCTGAGTCTGTACCCGACATAGTGACAATTAACACACTGGAGAGACTCGGAGTCAAAAGTATGAACTTTTATCATTATTATTGAGAATCTACCGAACCTAGTGTCTTCTCGAATTTATCAACACCCGACTTCATGACAAAAGAAAGAATGAAATCTAGTTGGACGAAGATAAGGAAATAGGAGAACAGAAATATTTTACGTAAAGAATCTCCACCTAAGACTATCAAATTATATGGACGAAGGGACCATTGAGTCGACCATTTTTTAGGTACACGTAACGTCCTCTGGGGTTAAGCTAAGGACCCAGTCCTACTAGGGGACCTCTTCCCTATCCGATAGGTGAGGTCATAAGAACCCGAAGGGATCACCGAGTCGACCATTTCTTAGACAGACGTTACACCCTCTGGACCCAAGTTAGGGACCCAACCCTTCTAAGGGACCTCTTCCCTTTCCGATGGTTGAGGTCATAAGACCGGACCTCTTAAGATACCTGATCAGGTACCCCGACGTTTCTCAACCTGTACTGACTCGCTGAAAGTGAAAGTGACAAAAGTTTGAATCCTGTGACAATGGACAGAACCCCGTTAGAAATTTAAAACAGAGATTGGCGTCTCATAAGATACTGGAGAATTTCCCTAAGATTCATAATTCAAAGTCTTCATCCTCTTTCCGAAGGGACCACCGAGTCGACCATTTTTTGGACGGACACTTATGTCGTCTGTATTCTCTGTACCCACACTAGGGACCCAGTCCTGTTAGGGAACCTCTTCCTTTACTGTTTGACGAGGTTACAAGAACGAACCTTTTAAGGTATCTGTCTCCTCGGACCACCCTCTACCAGGTGTCCTAGTTTTTCTCAGTCTGTGTTGACTTGTACGGGTGTATGTGTCCACCTTCCGTAATCATTATGGCAGGATCCAAACGTAGTACCCATTAGTGTGTCGAGACGACCTTGTACCCCTACCAAACCCGACGACGTTAGTGACCGTAGTAATATCAATAGTAGTAGTAGTAGTGGTAGTAGAGGAGGAGGAGAAGAAACAAGAACTAGTACTAGCGATAAACGTTAGTGTTCACAGGTTCACCAATAAGACAACCCAGTAAACCTTGTTCACTTATCACTATTCCCATTGATGAAAGTATTGGAGGTTTGGTAACTCGAATTGTGAATTGTCTAACAGGAACCGTGTAAGGTATGGTATGGATAGTTAGAAGGACAGAGATAACAGATGAATGACAGTGAATTGGAAGTCTTTATGGAACCAATAACATAAGTCTGTTTTTGAGATAAGTCTACGACTAAGACAATGATATTCGACACACTTGAACCTGTTTAAGTATTTGAAGAAACTCGGAGTCAAAAGAGTAGACATTTTATTTTTATAATTTACTTACTGTTGTAACGTCTTCATGACCTAATCTATTTTTCTTATACAAATCTCGAGAATCATGTCTAGACTCGTATATATCCACGAGTTTATTGCCATCGATAATAATAACAACGATAATTATAACTAAAATTGTATTTCATTTATTCTCGGACTTTACCGTTGGGAACGGTTATAAGAACGAACTCTTTAGGGTACCTGTCTCCTCGGACTACCCGATGTCAGGTACCCCAGAGTTCTCAACCTGTACTGAATCGATGATGTAGTTCTATTATTGATCGTATCTCATTACGAGTCATTCACCATCATTACCAACAATCGAGAGGAAAAAGTATAAACAACCCTGTCCTTGAGAAGTTTTGAACCGGATATAGAAGGTGAGTTGGGACATGGAAATTTCCTCGGGTTGAATTGAGTCGGACTCGATGACTGTGACTTATTTTAACTCGGAAATTGGGTGTTGAGGTTACAGTCGTCGACGGTACCTGAGTAAAAGTAGAAAGTAAAACGAGGAGGTGTAGACGAAACCAGAAACAGAGGACCTAAAACCAAAGAGTCAAACCTGAACGAGTGGGTTGAGACACGAGTAGGGATTTTCAACCCCCGAATGGTTAGGACATCAAATTGAACGTCTAAAAGACTTGTTCCGAATGGAACAGAAGACGGAGTGGACCCGGTGAGGGTTCCAAAGACGAAAAGGAACCGAAGACAACTACAAACCGTAAAGGTTCTCCCGGAACCTGTTTTAAATGGTACCGATCCAAACCAGAAATCCTTCAGGAACTAGTTAACAGAATAAATGAGAGAGTTTCACAGGTAAACTATACTTTAAGGTAGTACCTAGGATTTTAGACGACGTATCTATAACAGGAAAGAAAAGAAGAGTATATGAACCGAACATTCTTTTACGATTCTACTTAAGTAGAAAACGGGTACCCCTCTTTTGACGGTCGTTAGAGGTTAAGACTATCATAACCGTCTTAAAACAGGTAAGACTGAGACAGAGAGAGACCAGGGACAAAAATACTTCCGACGAAATGTCCCAGACCGGATCACCAATCTGCCTAGTAATCAGGTTACCCATCCCGTGGGACTTTGTGTAAACCGTCTCGGTCTAAAGACCCAGACACGGTCTTGCAGATCTCGTCTCTCTGGTGCTAAAGAACGGGTTTGGGGCTGAGGGTGGCGACCGGGTACTTAGGACGATCAATTTCCCCAATCGGATCAGGAGGAAAATTAATTTTTTCAAACCAATATGTCAACGAACTACTGCTACAATAAAGAATAGTCTTAAGTCGTCTGAAGGTGTTGGATAAGGACCCGGAGAAACTTTATGTGTGAAATCGGTCAAGAATAATTTTATACGAGTTATCGATTTGTTCGTCCAAATCAAAAGATTTGCCACTGGGAGGAGAGGTCGTCTCCGAAGGACTATCATTAATCATTTGACACCAGTACCACAAACACGGAGTACCCTAGACTAAAAATAAGATAAATCTCTTCACCTGTCCATCTTTCGAATTTTTCCTTTGTTGTTGTGGTGGTGGTGTGTATGAAGTCATTTTTGTTGGATTGTAAATAAAGTCCCAGTAGACTAGTCCGTTTTTCCGACGGAAAATCGACGAAGCTACGAAAGACTTTGGAAAGTTCGATGTTTCTCTCACTAAGACCAAACACACCGATTTTACGCTCTCTTCTACTAACCAAAGTAATCGGTCCCTCCCCACTATTATACGACGATATGAAGAGGTAAATAACCCGTGAAATATAATTATTGAGTACTACCGACCTCACAAATCCACATATAAAGTTCGAGTCACATTTTATGGTATGGCAATTCTTAAATTTGTGTAAGATTAAATTAATACCGGTTCTCGACCAAGGTTCACTAGGGTACAAAAACAACCGACCAAAGTTGTGACGTTTAAAGCTTATACCTTTCTAAATAAAAGAAAATGAGAAACAGGGAAAATAAGACCTAACAATTCTTGGAATTAGTAAAATTTCTCACGTGTAAACCTTTTACTTCACGTTAACTTCAATACCTTTTAAGATCAAAAGAAGTTATCACAAAACGAAAGGTAAAACTTTACACGGTTTAAAAAAGAACGGACACTATATAACTAATGAGCGTTCAAGAAAAATGGAGGAAAAAACAGGAATTTACTGAAAAGGTAAAGAGTTTATCGATGTGAGAACAGTGTACGAAAAAGATAGTACCGGATTTTACTATGGTAGGTTCAGTTGAACCCTATCCTGTTTATCTCCATTAAAGAACTCAGGACAAAAGAAAACCCAGGGACACATCACTAAATCGGTCCGTCGATACTCCCTCCCACTTCCTCAATCGTGTCCTGTTGACCATTACTTATTATAAACCCGAGTACCCCATTTGTCTTAGTGTATTCTGGGACAGGATATAGAGGTTATAACAAAGTGTACGAGTAGTTCGATTACGGAAGACCACCGGAAACTACTAGTCAAATTCATCTGAACGACGACGACGATTCAGCGAAGTCAGCACAGGCTGAGACACGCTGAGGTATCTGCCGTCGGGTGGTCCGAGGAGGTAGGGACCCTAAGAGGTCCGTTCTTGTGACCTCACCCAACGGTAAAGGAAGAGGTCACGTACGTTCACTTTTCACTTTCACTTCAGTAAGTCAGCACAGGCTGAGAAGTACTGGGGTACCTGACATCGGGTGGTCCGAGGAGGTAGGTACCCTAAAGGGTCCGTTCTTATGACCTCACCCCCACGGTGACGGAAGAGGATTCGAATATATTTTCATAAAATTTTTTATCCCACCGTCGTGATGAATGTCATCGATTCTGTACCTTTATTAGATTTGCAGCAAACTGACTTCTTTCCTATTTCTTCTCCACCATGTGTGTGTGTGTGTGTGTGTGTTCGTGTCACCTTGCAATAAGTGGGTATTTTTATTACTTTATTACGGTAAACGTCGTTGTATCTACCTGGACCTCTAATAATATGGGTCGTTTCATTCAATCTTTCTCTTTCTGTTTATGGTAGACTACAGTGAATATACACCTTAGATTTTGTACCGAGTTTACTTGAATAGATACTTTGTCTGAGTGTCTGTGTCTCTTGTTTGGACACCAACGGTCCCCCTCCAACGAATGTCACCCCCTCCCTACCTAACTCTCAAAACCTGATTGTCTGCGTTTGATAATGTATATATCTCCTACCCATTCGTTCTTCCAGGACAACATACCGTGTCCCTTGATATAAGTTCTAGAGTGTCATTTAACATTTCCTTTTCTTACTTTTTTTGTTCCATCTTCTCTACTCCGAGGAGTGACCCCCTAAAACGACCTTAGAAGGACTTAGACAACCGCTTCTGAGAAGTTGAGAATCCTTACTCGAATTATTAGTCACTGGAGACCCCTCGACCACCTTCTACAGATACGAGTCAAACATCTGGACTGTTAGGGAAAATATCGAGAGTGACCTAGGGGATCGTAAAGGTCGGTATCCCTGGAACGTTAGAGGTCTACACCATCTGACATCTGAGGCATTCATATTTAGACCCAGAGACTCAGGAAATTTTGCAAGTCAAGTATCCATTGTTGTCCTACTATCTGTGGTAGGGGTGGTCCCACCCCGTCACACAGGATTACTGAGACAATATTTTAAATTAATCCATTAAAAAACAACAAGTCAGACTGAGAAGTACTGGGGTATCTGACGTCGTGCGGTCCGAAGGGACAGGGAGTAGTAGAGGGTCTCAAACGGGTTCAAGTATAGGCAACGTATAAATCTTTTTTATAAATTAAACCTTTTCCTTGTTCGTGTGGTTAGTTAAAAAGAATACATTAGATGTCTTACTTTTTGTTAACCAACTATATCCTACTACTTTCTTCGACTCCCTAAGTCTATACTAAAACTCCCCTGTCATCTTAATCTAAAAACCTAAATATATAATAAATTCATATATATACAGTTCCCGACGTATTAAACTTCCTTATAGAACGTACCTACCAAAAGTCCCAGTTCCTTAGTAAAAGTCCCTCACACATTGGTTTTCCTGACAGGGAATCTTTTGTTCCTGAGGACAGAGAGATCAGGAAACGACGGGAGAACAAAGTCTACAAGGAGAGACAGACCGGGTGGGATCCCCTACTTTCGACCGGCGACGTGTACATTGTCCGGTGTGTTCTGACGACTTTTTTAGATGTTGTAAAAATGGTTTAACAAAAAGTTTTTAGGTTTTTATCATTCCACTTTTATGATTTAAATATAAATTCTATAAATAACCGTACCGAGGGGTAATCCTCCGACACTCTCGGGAAATTTCTGTCCGTAATACTTGATCACGGACCGAACCTCCTTCAGTGTTAATTATAACTTATTTAATTATTTACTGAACCTAAATTTACGCTCTATGTACTCGGTATACTTTGACGGGTGTATACTTCAATGCTACAACCACCTGTCTCCAGTCTTGAACTCGGTACGTCGCATCCTAACCCGGTCCACATGAGGATATCCTACGATGAGTAAGGAGTAGACATAAAATCGATAAACATAGGAATTACATATCCCATAAAATAAAAGACTAAAGGATCAATTGGTAAATAATATCCATAAAAAGGTGTACCGAAGTTTCGGGAGTATAACATAAAAATTATCTACCCATAACAAGGTGACTCAACGATATCCTACGAAAAGAATTTAAAATACAGGACAACTTAATGACCACACTTTAATAACTGATTTCCCTTTACTTGTAATACCCCTGGTAACAATAATTAACGGAATAACACTATTTTTGTTTGTTTTTCTTTGAGTGTGTTTAAATATGTTGTTAGTCCCATCTCTTTACTTGGTTAAAGGTTAAACTCAGATGGTTGTTGGAGAGGGTCTGGATGAAACTTTTATGTTGGAGGGTGTAACATGTGAGGGGAGTGGTGTTTGTGGGTATCGGTAAAGGACTCCGAACGGAGACATCCTGTGGTTTTGTAAGTCCCTTTTCCTTTTACGAGGTTTACCAAGGGTCTACAGACTTACACACCGTATTAACCCGTAACTTTGTTGACCTCAAAAGTAAAAAGTTACTCTATAAAACCGTTGTCCGTTTGTTAGAATTATGTCATTCATTTAAAAGGGGAAGGGAACAGGGGGTCTATCTGAATTTGACTATGTCATAAATTACTCGTACATGATACACGGTCCATGTCATCACCCCTAATCTTTTACGTTCCGGATTCCTTCAAGACCTCGGTTATCCTTCTTCAAATCAGAAAATACTTCACATCCTATTCCTACACAAAAAGACAAACCCGTTTACAGAATATCGTGTATGAGTATGAAAGTTCCCTCCTGTAACATAAAGAGTGTGTGGAGAAATTAAACGTTTAGATCATATTATTGATGTGAGACCTGTTATACAGTGAACAGATGGTTCTACGAAAAGTGTTTAGTCTCCTCCTTTTGACCTCTGTGTCTCCCGTACGGATTCACGGAGTCCTCCACACTCGCTCTACGTGAAGGAGAAGGGTCCCGGGGTAAGAAGGACTGTGAGTCCACCGTCTCTGAGTCCCTTTGTGTGTCGAACCTTAAGGTCACGTTTCCGTCCTAGTGGACCGGTCTATGGTAAAGTCGACATAGTAATAATAATAACTCATTCTTTGACGAGGTTTGCACAACCGAATTTCACTCGTAATTCAACGAGTCTCTCCTTTCTCGCTGAGAACGCGGTGACCGATCTTGAGTACATCTTCTCTATGTCTTCCTTTAATATGGGTGTTTTAGACTAGTCTAAAGAGAAATTCTTTTTAACAATTTAACAGATTAACAAAGTTAGTGTGTTAGAGGCACCAACTTCGTCTGGATCCTATTCAAATAGTTAATAAAAAGTCAAGATCCCAGAAGGAACCACCAGGTCAACAACTCTCAGACGAAACACTTCGTCCGCTATCCCCAAGTTAGGGACCAGCCCCTTGATTCAGGTGGACGAGGTTGTTCTCTCGGGTATGTACCGTTGTTTTCTAGGGTGGACAGTGGTTTATGTGTTTATTTTTCTTTTATAATCTATGTTTTTATAAAAAGTCACGACGACACTTACTCCGTCCCAAGGACGTGTTACGAAATCCATCCACTGATTCATCTTTCCAGACGTCCCTTCCTACCCTAAACTTATATCCTGGAGGCTCACTATTCTACGAAATTCTAATCCATCAGATAACATGATGATTATGAAAAGTCCTACTTTTCAGTACAAACCCTTGAGTACATTCTTAATTTCTAAAATTTTAATTTTTTTATTTTTTGATTTTTTTTTTTTTTTTTCAGTCACTGAGTTTCCTCCTTTCACTAACCGAATTTCACTGTGTCAGGCCACAGTCCCTTTGTTTGTTTTGTGTCAGGAAGATCGGGAACCAGAGGATCCGAGGACAAAAGAAAGGGTAACAGACTATAAAGTACAAGTAAGGGATCCCACCGTTTCTGTCACTCACCTCCTTTTCTTCACTTACTGGTAAACCTCAAGGAAGTATCGACTCACCGAAGAGACACCGAGTCTGTCATTTCTTATGTGAACATTACGTCCTTTGTGTCCAAGTTAGTGACTCAACCCTTCTAGGGGACCTCTTTCTTTATCGTTGGGTGAGGTCATAAAAATAGACCCTTTAGGGTACCTGTCTCCCCGGACCACCCGATGTTAAGCACCCCATCGTTCTCAACCTGTTGGAGGTGGTGGTACTCACTCATTTCGGACACGTAAGAAAGGGTCTAAAGTAGGACACCATCTGACATCTTTACCGGTGTAAAGGAGTGGGGAAGGACCCAGGTATGATAAATGATACGTTGAAACGTCAAGGAGGATCATTCTCCACCTTAGGTAAAGGTATGAGAACCTTAAACGGATTGGGTACTAACTGAATCCGATTATCGTCACACGGTCAACACTTGAAGTCGGAGTTTCCCGAATACGAGAAGAGAAGAAAGAACCTTTGTAGAACTTTTACCCGGACCCGATCGACACCTTCTACCTTTGACGTACCGGGTCAGTGGGGGTAGTAGGGTTGTAGGGTTTCCGTTGATCTGACACTCTGGATACTGACCGATAGGATCTGATCAATGGAGGGTGGGGGACGGTCATGTGTGTGTGGACGGTGGACCGACGTCTGTATACTTGTTCAGGTCTTCTTCAGTAGATGCAGACGGGGTCCAGTCGATTTGACGGGTCGACCCGTTTCTCTTTACAAGTAAGATTCGGTTACTGGAACCCCGTCCAACAATACGTTGTTATTATTACTATGTTGACATTACCGTAGTATACTAGGACATTATCAGTATACTAGGACGGAAACGTGACCCTAAGGTTCGACGTACAAAGGGTTCCGAGACGGTGGACATACGGTCTTTCATGGACCTCGTGAAAGTAGGACCGAGTCGGTCAGATCTAATTACGACACGGGTCTCGTTTGAGAGTTTACGTGTTTCGGACACCCATGACGGGACCACTCTCGGGAGTCTCCCTCAAATCCTACACCAATCTCTGTTACGCCTGGTCCTCTCTCGGTCCTCGTACCTCAGAGACCACGACACTAAACGACTTGGAAACGGACCCCGTAGGGGGTATCTATGGTTTCCAGACTGAATGAATTACGATCTCCACGTCGAAGGATACCTGACTTAACACAGGGGAGTTTTAAGTAGACAACTTCGGGATTAGAGACCACACTACCATAAACCTCGAACTCGGAAACCTCCCCAAAGGGTCCACCGTGATCACCATTTCTTGGACGGACTGTTACGTTCTGCGTATTCTCTACACCCAAGCTGGGGACCCAGACCTTCTGGGAGACCTCCTCCTGCACCGTTAGACGAGGTGACAAAACGGACCTCTTAGGGCATCTGTCTCTTCGGACCGACCGATACCAGGTATCCCAACGTTTCTCAACCTGTGCTGATTTCACTGAATCGTGTGTACGTACGTAACTAAGTAAATGTCGTACTCTCTTTAATACATACAAACACAGATGGTTTCCGTGACTTTCTACCGAAACTTTCCACTAGTCCAAATGTACTTCAGTGCTCCCATCTTAGGAGTACTATCCTAGCTACAAGAATATTTTTCTCTGTTGTCTGTCGGGGTAGAGAAAGAGAGAGACGTGAGAAAAGGGAGAACCGTCACACGTCTATATCACTCTTCCGACGGTGGACGTTCGGTCTTTCTTTCAAAAGTAGTCTTGGGTTGGTACGACCGTGGGACTAGCTCCTGAAGGTCGGAAGTCTCGATACTCTATTATTTGAAGACAACAAATTCGGTGGGTCAGATCCCATAAACGCTACCGTCGGGGTTTGATTATGTGTCGACAAAGATCAATCTGTCTACAAACCGTAACGAAGTCCCCTTTTATTAGACTTACTAATTTACGTAAAAAGTGAGGTCTACAAAACCGTTGCACTCCTACAGCGGTTGTACACGAACACCCTACTGGGACACCGATAGGACCCCTCATCGAAGACCTGTTTCGCTCCTTTAAGACCCTCCCTGGTCCCCTTCGGTTCCTACGTGTACAAGTAAAAACCCTTCTCCCGTGAGGTATACGCCCGAAAAACAGGTACCTCTAAATACTTTATGTAGGTCGGAGGAGGGAAATCAACGTTTCTCTGTTGTAACTTGTTCGGACCGGACTATCACACAGTCACAAGAGAGGGAGACAAGTCCAACAACTATTAGTGACGACGCAAACACCAACTTTTAACACTCTTCATTTAAGACCCGTTCCAGTTTACTCACTCGATTTCTTTTAGTTTTCTACTTTATCCACTGATCCTGCACATGACTTTTCCCAGGGGTCATGGTCAAAATGTTACTATTTTCCGAACAGAATTACATATTTATAATTTATTTACATATTTATATTTAACTCCAGAATAAATTTGAGGGAGGAGGGAAGGGGTTTGGTTCTTGAGACAATTACTAAGAAAGAGTGTACACTGAGTCTTAGTCCAAACGACTGGTGTGTCTTCCCTTAAGAGATAACACCCTAAAATAACAAATCAACGATTCAGTACAGGTTGAGAAACGTTGAGGTACCTGACGTGGTGAGGTCCGAAGGGACAGGAAGTGATAGAGAACCTCAAACAAGTTTGAGTACAGGTAACTCAGATACTACGGTAGGTTGAATGACGTCCTACCCATTTGAAAAATCTTCACATCTATCATGTATAAAAACCGAAACGATCGGTATTTACGACATCGTAAACGATACAATATCGTAGTTGAAACGATAACACTTTACTTTCGTCGGTATCTATTGTGAATCTGTTTACACACACACACACACACAAAAGTAGTTTTCGTCACTGACGGACCTAAACCGAGTACGAGGTACCAAACGGTTAAGATGAGATGATCCAAGTTACTTAGTTACAAAGATTCCACGAAATTCGTCGAGGACCTTATACTACTACGAAACCTTAACAACTAATAACCAGAAGAAGTGGACTGGACCTTGTTCCGTCATCCTCGATTCGGGATTCCTCTTTATCCAATCATATGTCACTTATACTCTGAGTCAGTCTACTTTTATCCCTGTCCCCCAGTTGACTTCCCTCCATGTATGTCAGGGTCGTGAACCGCCTCTTAACGGAATCTCTGACACACAGAATCAAGTCCGGCGATATTGTTTCACGGTATCTGACACACCGAATACTTGTTCTCTTAAAAAAAAAAAAAGTATCAAGGCCTCCAACTTTCAGACTCTATTCCCACGGTCGTTCCAGTCCCTCCCTTGGAGAAGGTCCAACGTCTGCACAACGTCCTTCCCCCCCGGGAAGGTCCCGGGTTTTACCGAGAACAGATTGTCAGTCTTTACTTAACAGACTCCTCTGTGTACACCACTGTTTCGTTCTCTAAAATAGTCCTTTTCGAGGGGACCCGTCTCTCGTCATCCCATTCCCTTGGTCCTCTTGACGGTGTACATAAAATACCACTACCCTAATCCGAGGTCCAACAGAAATCAGTTAGTAAAACTGAGTCTCAGGAAGGACCACCACGTCCGGAACAAGTCGGTTCTGCCTACGGTCGTTCTTCCTAAGACTCTTCACAAGCCTGTACACCGCAGAGGAAAACTGGACAGGGCTAAAGAAGACCAACCACCACCGAATAATCGAGGCACAAGAAATGGTCCTGTTGAGTACATTTACCAATGATACCACGGACCGGTCCCAACCGTCACAGTCAGTCACACGCAGGGGATTGTCTACCTGCGGAGAAAGACAAGAATACCGCCTTTCTCCTGATCTCTGGAAAGACCCCAGGGAAGGGGTGTTCCCTACACCCCTTCCGAAGGGAACACCGAGTCGACCATTTCTTAGGTGGACGTTGCACCCTCTGGACCCAAGCTAGGGACCCAACCCTTCTAGGGGACCTCTTCCCTTTCCGATGGGTGAGGTCATAAGACCGGACCTCTTAAGGTACTTGACACATCAAGTACCCCAGCGTTTCTCAGTCTGTGCTGACTCACTGAAAGTGAAAACGCAGCCATACAAGAGTCAGCACACTGGGAAACACTGGGGTACCTGACACCGGGTGCTCAGAGGAGACAAGTACTTTAAAACGTTCGTTCTTACGACCTCACTCAACGGTAAAGGAAGAGATGAGCCCGGGGAAAATATTCCCATGATTAGGGTAAATATTCCCGAGAGGGGAGTCCTGGTTCTCGAAGTGAAGAATTATAGTAAGGTAATATTCAATCTTACAGTTGTAAACTTAAAGTCCCCCTACGTTTGTAAGTCAGGTGACAATATTAAGAAAACGGAGTGGTCCCCTAATTCTACGGTACAGACAGTACCTCATTCGGGGCGATGGAAAGGGAAGATGTAATCGAAATACTTGATTGTCAGGTATCTATACGACGAACGTATTTGTTTAACTATAGGAGATAGGGTGTCATAGGTCATCTTATACTCCAATAGTGACGTTATAAAGGTTCGTTTGTTGAGATTCGGGGTTGTGTTCCACAGTAGAGCGTACTAGGTCTAATTCCCATGAACGATTGTTGTAAGGATGTACTAAATGTTTGGAAAGTGAGTTAGGACCAACGTGACCGAAAAGATAACGAGACAATCGAATCACGTCCACACACTTTTCTAAACTCGTACTACTTAACAAAGAGGTTCTCGGTTTTTTCATTTACTACTTTCTTAACCTATCTTTTGTACAATTGTTCTATAAAATATAATCGAGGTTCCTCGATCTAGTTAATGATACTACACAATGTACAAGTCTTCAGTCCTTTAAGATTTAATACCAAGGGTCATACTTGCATTGAGTCTGGGAAACGTGTACGTTATAAAATATCCTGACATATACCACAATTGAAATTACGAAATTGTAGATACGAATTACACCGTTGATATTTAAACTTAAAGAACTGAAGTCTCCAATATTGCAAATTGGTGTGTCGACGTAGCTACACGAATAACGTAAGTTTATAAAGAACCACATTATCAAACTACTTAGTTAGGGGATATACCTATCCAGACCCGATAAACCAATAGTATGGTTTTTTTTTCTTTTTTTTTCTCACGACGGATGGTGACAAATCGAGACATCGGAGAGATCCAGTAAACTTGATTCACCTTACACTTACTTGTTAAAAGTGAAAGACCACCAAAGATATGGTTTAGTCTGGAATTCCTTCTTCCTAATAAACTTGTAACAACACGGTGAATAAAATTCTCCAAACCAATGGGATCTCTACCACACCCTTTACATTCTTTTCAAGTCTCAAATTAAAGTCCGACATTAAGAGTAACATTGACATTTACTTTAGGGGAACTCAAATTTTAGATTACACTCTCAGACTATCCTCTAAATATTTACTTTTTAGAGTGCATGGACCTTCATTGGTTAAAACGGATAATTCACTAACCATGGTACTGGTGAACGAGTAAGAGACACATAAAGAAACGAGGACTCCCGTGTAGTAAAATCTGTTTGTCCAAAGAGATCAAAGTCTCTATAGATAGAGGGGAAGGGGTGAGTAGTGGTATGGTGAGCCCGATGTCGAAAGAGACCAAAATCGTTTTTCCAACATTTCGTCGACAGGACCGGTAACAACCGTTTTTTAAACCTTCCGGTATTCCCTTCGACACGAGAGTTGGTGAAACGGTAATATTAATCAGGGTTCAAGGAACAAAGACCCGGTCCATGAGTGGGGGATATGTATGGATGTACATCCACGTCACTCGTACCTAGAATAAAGTATTCGAGTCCACACGTCCTTTACAAGAAGAAATTTGTAAAAGAAATTTAACTGAATTAAAATTGAAGACCGTGGGTATCATGACCCGACATAACATACGACAAGTGTTCTCAACATGAATTTTATCACATTCCCGTGGTTCTCAAACTTTCATTTTATAACCTTCTTTTGTATGACACGATTGTGACTGGTTTTCTTTCGACGATATAATTATAGACATACTCATAGGTCTGCTTTATCTACAATTACATTCTTCCCAATGATCTTTATTTAAACTTGTAAATTATTTCAAATTCTCTTATTAAGTTGTCTGTATTATTGTATTTGAAATTTTTATATTTCGTCTTATAACGACTTCACTTCATCTATAACTGTCTAGGTGTTACTTAACCTAAACAATATTGTTCGTCCGTTTAGACACTCTTATTCTTTAAAAAGATTATGTTAAATGAGAGATTGTGTTGACTAAGATTACATTGACAATCTTATACGTCCGTTTTTATACACTCCTATATCTTCTGAACCGGTTATAATAGATGGTTACACTGGATTAACTTTAAATATTTTAACTTGTGAGCTGACATGACAATCCCTTTCGTGTGACTAACTTTGGCGGGTGGGACCGGTCCGTGGTATCATTGGTAAACGTACTCAACAAAATACTGTCCTCTAGGACTATTCTTTATGTCTTGATTATTCGGTGGTGGTTAACCTTATCAAGCCCTTTCCAGATTTCCTCTGTGGCGTACAGGTAGGTGAAGGGCCTTAGGGAGAGCGATCGTAGGTAGAACCGACTCGCTACGCACACGGTGGTCCTTTCTGAGACTTAATCTTACTGACCGGTTTCTGGTGGGTCCTCGGGTTGGCTGTAACGCTCGGTGTACCGTCTCGTCAAGAGGACCCAAAGGAATGGGACGACGAGAGGTGGGTCCACGGGAAAGGGTTATTTTAGAGAACGAAACAGTCGTGTACACAGAGGAGTCTCTTAAGTAAAGGTTCACAATCTGTTCTCGGGTCAAAGTCCGGGACCTTCCCCAGGAGGAAGGACGTTGTCATGTTGTGTTTAAGGAAAGTTCATATGTACCTTGTAAACAAATGGTTATAACTGAGTATACGGTCTAGTATTTCATTCGACCTTTTTAAAGTTTCCTAACTTCGGTACACGTAATATAAGAGGTTGGTATCACCTTGACTCGATCTCTAATTACGTTTCTCTATTGATCTTTTAGAAGTTCATAAACCTTTAATTTGTTATGTAAAGATTTATTGGGTACCCAGTTTCTTCTTTAGTGTTATTTTTAATTTTTGTAAAAAAAGTGATTTACGATTACTTTTGCGCTGTTTTATTTTGAACGCCCCATTTTGATTTCTTCATGAAACTCCTTTTGTATACCGGAATTAACTTGTGCAGACTTTCTCCTTTCCGACTATTAGCCTTCAGAATAGAATGTAGTTATTTGGGTTTCAACCGAGAGACTTATATGATTACTTTACCTGTTTTTTAAGAAGATTTTCATACGAAAGAAGAAAGGTTCAAGACTCAATTTCACAAGAGACCTATATGAGACACAGTTATAGACTTAATCGATCTCTTTCTTAGACTAAGAAGTACATTTCTCTGTTTCATATATCACTGACTATATCAGAGAGAGATTTTTTTGCACTTTCACAATCAGGGAGTCAACACAGACTGAGAAACACTGGGGAATTTGACATCGGGTGGTCCGAAGAGACAGGTACCTTAAGAGGTCCGTTCTTATGACCTCACCTAACGGTAAGGGAAGAGGTCGGGTCCCTAGTTTGTCTTGGGCGTAACGTCCGTCTAAGAAATAGTAGACTCGGTGGTCCCTTCGGATAAAAGTTGATGACTTGGATAAAAGTAAACCTAAAATGTGTACATATGGTCGGTAGGGTGTTTTTTGACTCGTCCATTCCCTTAGCTATCGACTTAAGGTAAAACGTGTCTTTTAATCTTCAACCATCTTTATCTCCAAATCTTCTTCTTAGAATAGATTAGAAGAGAGTAGGGTACGTAATAATATGGTAGTTTAGACTTTGATCACACAACAAACAACAAAAGGAATTATTTTAATAAAATTTTCATATAAAAAGATTAGTTCTTATATAAAAGTTAGAAGGAACTATCCTGAGTTCAATACTATAAATCTAATTTAAAAATTGAGACTGTAAACCATAAAAACAAACAAAAAGACTATCACTTTTAATTTCTGTGATAAAAAATATCAGAAATATGTAACGACCGGACTAAGAACTACCAGATATAAAAAAAACAAAAAAAGTACAATATTAAGAGAATCTAAACTACTGAGAAATAACACGGAAAATTAAAGACATGGAATACGTATTTTATACACATACATATAAGAAGTAACGAAGGTATAAAAGTCACTAAAGGAGAACTTCAGAAATTTAACAAAAGGGTAATGAGAAAGAAAATTCCTAAGCGTCACAGAACACAAGAAATACAATGTGATATAACAGAAGAGATTATACCTTAACGATTGTTAGTATTTCATCTTTCGTATAAGTTTGAAAAGGGGGACGTACGGAACAAGATATATTGAAGATAACTTCGAAGTGTTTACAGGACGGAAATAACTCTGTCCACCTACGATTATGAAATAATTGTATGTATAAATTTCTTTTATACTGACTAAGAAGGAAACACCCCTACTCCTCGATTAAATTTTTATTACAAATCATTACATTATCTAATTTTAGTTTCCAAGATAACTAACTCATGAAGGGACCCATACTTTGTCACATATCCGAAAAATGTATTCTAGACTGAATTAGAGTTCTGTTACATTTCTACATTTCCCGACCTTTTACCAACTTTTTATTGGGTTGTGAGTTTAACTTTATTCCGATTCACGACTCTTCTTAACTACGAAAACTTGACACCACGACCTCTTCTGAGAGGTCTCAAGGGACTTGTCACTCCTCTAGTTTCATCAGTTTGAATTTCCTTTAGTTGGAACTTATAAGTAACCTTACTGACTACGACTCCAACTTCGAGGTTACGAAACCGGTGGACGTTTCTCAGTTGAGTAACCTTTTCTGACTAAGACCCTTTCTAACTTCCGGTTTCCTCTTTCCCACTCTCTCCTACTCTACCAATCTATCGTAGTACTGAGTTACTCGTACTTGTACTTCTTTCCCTTTGGACCTCGCGACGTCAGGTGGCCCAACGTCTCAACCTGTGTTGAATGGCTGGCTTGTTGTTATATTAGGGTTCCGGATTTGACAAAGTGGACCCGAAGGGACCACCGAGTCAGTCAGTTCTTAGGCGGACGTTATACCCTCTGGAGCCAAACTAAGGACCCAATCCTTCTAAGGGACCTACTCCCGTACCGTTGGGTAAGGTCATAAGGAAGGACCTCTTAGGAGTCTTGTCTCGTCGGACCACCCCACGTCAGGTACCCCAGTGCTTCTCAGCCCACGCTGATTTGCTGATTCGTGTCGTGTTCGACAAAGGTGGGTTCATTTGTAAAAACCTTTTAAATCTTTATAATTAAAGATACGTCTAAATAATTTCTTGAGCCCCACACATACCCTATCTGTATACGGACCTTGTACAATCGATGAGTGAGGAACAAACGAAACCTCACCTACTGGCTACTTAATTAATCACAGTTACTAAATCTTTGACAACGAACGTCAGAAAAAACGTAGTGTATTGATCGGTCCATCAAAGAAAAAGACTACCGTAAAAGTACAGACACGTTTACCATGACGTCTCCACAAAGTTAACCCACTCCTTAAAGTACCAAACACGTCTGTTGACACTGGACTGCCTTCTTTGTTAAACAGGGGAGAAGGGTCCCAAACCGAAACCAAGGGTAAGGTCCTCACGATTACTGGTCCTGTAGACGTTAGACGTCCGAGTCGTTAACGAAACCCCCGACTGTCGTCGACAGTCGACTCCCGGGGCCTCCAAGGAGAGATGGTCACTAGTCTACCATAGTAGTATTCCTCCCGTGACCCTGAGACAGATGAAGGACCCGTTTTTTCTCGAGAGAAGATCAATCCTACATTAGTCCGTGAGAGAAGATTATTTACCACGTACTCAGGAAGGTCAATGACTCAACCACAGAGACGTAGGTAGTCGTACAACTGACCTACATCCAGGAGCCCCCTTCCCGAACGTAAAGGGTGACTTCTCTCGTGTTAACCGAAGATACTCCGTATCTCTATTAAAAGTAAAAATAAAGTGTCTGTTTTAATGTTCTAAGACGTCGTTACCCCTTTCGATCAACCTCTTCAACCCTCCCTCTGGACGTTTATATATCCATAGACTCGTTCATGACACCAAGTTTAGTCGTTCAAGAACAAATACCTCCTCGTCTGTCCTTCACGTCCACACGTAGGACAGGAAGGTCGGTTTAGGGACCTCCTTACCTTCGAGCCGAGAGAAGGACATAACAGGAAGAGAAGACACAAGTAAACATAAGTCTAGTTGTTATAATTGTGGGATAGTTGGTCAACGGTCAGGGACTCGACCTACTACAACACCCGTCATATTCTCTTCTTTTTAAGGACTTAGAGAATCTTGTACCCGAAGGGACCCCGATTCTACCATTTCTTGAACGGACGTTACGCCCTCTGGACCCAAGTTAGGGACCCAACCTTTCTAGGGGACCTCTTCCCTTACCGATAGATGAGGTCATAAGAACGGACCTCTTAAGGTACCTGTCTCCTCAGACCACCCGATGTCAGGAACCCCAACGTTTCTTCAGTCTGTGTTGACTCACTGAAAGTGAATGAATGAGTGAATCTTGTATGTCCATCTTTTTAAAGTGTACATATTTTGATATACCGGAGACTTAATACAGTCAAATTAATAATCTGGTCGGTTTCTTGGATCTTCCCTTTTAAAGAGGCAGGGATGTTAAAGGTCGAGATTGTAAGGGTGATACACAAACTTGTTCTACCAGAATTGGAAAGAGAGTCGAACTGATTTAAAACCTGTACGAAGGAGAACTGAGATCCTGGGATTCGTAGGAAAAGAATGTCGTAAATGAAATCTTTTGAACGTAAGATTTAGGAAACAGAAGAGGAAACTGTACATTTAGAAAAATTTTCGGAGAACAGTCAAAATGTTGGACCCGTACGTATAGAAAGACTTCTTGGACCCTTGATGTCGAAACTTCTCTTTAGATGTTTCCTTCAGTATACGATTAAAGGACTAAAGTCACCCTACTATCTTTGGAGTCACCCGTGGAACGAGGTTCAACGTTTTGATAGAACCAATATTTCTTCTTCGATACTATTGTCGTTTTGAGTACGCCGTTACACTCTGCCTCGTTTACCTTTACTAGTCAAAACTAGTCAAGTCAAGTCAAGTCAGGAACTCAGTACAGACTGAGAAACACTGGGGTACCTGACGTCGTTCAGTCCGAAGGGACAGGTAGTGGTTGAAGGTCTCGAAGGAGTTTAAGTACACGTACCTCAGTCACTATGGTACGTTGGTAGAGTAGGAGACAACAGGGGAAGAGAAGGACGGAAGTTAGAAAGGGTCGTAGTCTCAGAAAAGGTAACTCAGTCAAGAAGTGGAATCCACCGGTTTCAAAACCACGAAGTCCAAGTTGTAATCAGGAAGGTTACTTATAAGTCCTGACTAAAAGAAATGCTAACTGACCAACCTAAAGGAACGTCAGGTTCCCTGAGAGTTCTCAGAGTAGGTTGTGGTGTCAAGTTTTCGTAGTTAAGAAGTCACGAGTCGAAAGAAATATCAGGTTTAGAGCGTAGGTATGTACTGATGACCTTTTCGGTATCGAAACTGATCTGTCTGGAAACAACCGTTTCATTACAGAGACGAAAATATGACAGATCCAACCAGTATTAAAAAGAAGGTTCCTCGTTCGCACAAAATTAAAGTACCGATGACAGTGGTAGACGTCACTAAAACCTCGGGGGGTCTTATCTTAGAGAGTAACAAAGGTAAAAAGAGGGGTAGATAAACGGTACTTCACTACCTTGGCCTACGATACTAGAATCAAAAGACTTACAACTCAAAATTCAGTTGAAGAAGTAAAAGGAGAAAGTGAAAGTAGGTCTCCGAGAAATCAAGAAGAAGTGAAAGACAGTATTCCCACAACAGTAGACGTGGTCCTCGACCCCTGTCGTCGCTGATAGGTTTCTCCGAAGGGAGAAACCCTTCACAGAGTTATGAACTATGAACCCTTCATAGTTCACAGAGTTAGAACTGTCATTGGAGTTAGAACTATTGACCGTCAGTTACTGTTGACAGTATCTGTAGTTTGTAGTACTCCCGTCGCAGAAGTATAGAAGTGACAACAGGGGTCGAGGACCTTATCACGTCCTGAGTATTATTCCCTAACGGTCAAACAGTTCACTTACTTACTTAATCTACTATCTCCTTCCATTCCGTCATATACACAACCAATTCTCCGATCTGAACCCTATAAGTCAGTGCCCAGACAGGGAACGACACACTGTAACCCGACCAAAGAATCAGAGAGGTTCCGAATCACAAGAACAGGTATTTTGTACCAATCGTACTTGTAGATCACGTATTGTAACAATATTCTCACTTTGTTCCAGTGTGTACTTTCCTCTAAATCACGTCACGGTCGGTCCGGATATCATTCCAGAGTTATGTGAAATCGTCAAAAAACATAATTACGGATCTGACAGTAAATCCCAAGTAAAATAAACTTCCACATTAGTTACCTACTTCCCCTCTAGACCTTAGATGACGACCAAGAAGGTAATCGTTCTACACATAAAACCCCCTTCAGTCAAGAGAAGAGACCTAGGGACTAAGAGTAAATATCTTCTTTCATCAATTCCTTCTACCAGAGACTCTGACGTAGGTCGAAGAAGTCAAACCCCACCTCGACACTCTAGTGTACGATTATCCCTGGTCGTCTATTTTTATTGTTCGGGTCACTCGATTCATCTAGACTAGACTGGAGTATCGGAGACCTCTGTTACCTCTTCCCACCTGTGTCATCATTTGACGTCGAAACCCCTTATTCGGAGTCACCAATGATAGGACTTGAAATCTTTATACTGAAGTGTAAAAGATACGTAAGACTTTTAAAAACTTTTGATCGTTGACTAAGTTAAAAAGACAACAACTAAACAAAATTTCTAACAAACCAGGTGACGAAGTACTTCATTTGGTTTTTGTAAACACTCGGTGATCCTCTTCCGTTACCGTGGGGTGAAGTCATGAGAACGGACCTTTTAGGGTACCTGCCTCCTCAGACCATCCGACGTCAGGTACCCCAGCGCTTCTCACCCTGTACTGACTCACTGAAGGGAAAGTGAAAAGTGAAAGTACGTAACCTCTTCCTTTACCGTTGGGTGAGGTCACAAGAACGGACCTCTTAGGGGCCCTACCGTCTCGGACCACCCGACGGTAGATACCTCAACATGTCTCAGCCTGTGCTGACTTCGTTGAATCGTCGTCGTCGTCAAACGATGGAGACCGAGATCCTTCTACTCTTCTTTTGTACTAGAATTTTTACTCAAAAGTCCCCCAAAATCGTTTTCACCTTGGTGATGACTGGGACACTACATGACCGAACGGGAGATGTTGCGAATATTTCTACAGATTGTTACGTCGGTACTTTAATTTTCTACGAATGAGGAACCTTCTTTTCAATACTGGTTTGATCTGTCATATAAGTTTTCGTCCCTGTAATGAAACGGCTGATTCCAGACAGATCAGTTCCCATGCCAAAAATTACACCAGTACATACCTACACTCTCAACCTGACACTTCTTCCGACTCGCGACTTCTTAACTACGAAAACTTGACACCACAACCTCTTCTGAGAACTCTCAGGGAACCTGACGTTCCTCTAGGTTGGTCAGGTAAGACTTCCTCTAGTCGGGACCCTAAAGAAACCTTCCTTACTACGATTTCGACTTTGAGGTCATGAAACCGGTGGAGTACACTTCTCAACTGAGTAACCTTTTCTGAGACTTCGACCCTCCCTAACCCCCGTCCTCCTCTTCTCCTATTGTCTCCTACTCTACCGACCTACCGTAGTGACTGAGTTACTTGCACTTAGACTCACTTGAGGTCCTCTACCACTACCTGTCCCTCCGGACCGCACGACACTAAGTACCCCAACGTTTCTCAGCCTGTGTTGACTCGTTGACTTGACTTGACTTGCTACGGGTGGTTGGGTCTTGTACTGGACGTCCATCAGTCTCTTGACTTTGTCTTAGAACGAGGATTAACCCAGTCTTTAGGACTCTAGGAAGGAAACAGACTATAAAGGTCGAGGTAAGTTCTATAAAAATCAACGAATTCTCACAATTCGTACCAAATCCTGAGGAATCTCCCTTGATTTATAGGTACACTGTGAAAAGTACCGGTAATTTCAGTTCATATTTCCACCTAAAAGTTAGACCCTTCCCTCTACTGGAGAGTCTTAAAGTTAGAACCACCTTCCCCGTCGTACTTCTACAGGGATGGACAACTTCAAAAACCATACAGAAAACATCCTACCTTCGTCCTTGGGACCCTAAAGGGAAATAACAACTCTTAGTGTGAACACCTAAGCTCCAGAACCCTCTCTGTCTTTTAGAGTAACTCAAGTAGACAAGTCTGACCCTGTCAGTTCCCAACGACCGGTGTCTTTACAGGAATATCTACCCACCGTCAGTTAAAGTTGTTTACCTTTTAAGTACAATTCAGTTGACTGACCGATGTACATCCGGAGTCACCCTCAGATTGACTCGTACTACACCGGAAAACTAGTAGGTCGTCGACTGGTTTGGTTAACTAAAAAACGTTGACGTCGAAAAGTAAACCGTAGTATTTCTGTGTTGGATTTATTTCGTAATCGGAGATCTTACACAAATTTAACTTAAAGACCTATGAAACCGTACACAGGTCAAAATTTATACAAGACTAGATTGACATAGATTAGAGATTAGTTTCCTAGGATCATATACCTTGTAAGGGCAATTATTACTATGGAATTCTGTAGGTAATTCAGACCTGTAATTAAAATACCTTTAAGAGGTTATGTAGAGGTAATCTTTAAAAAAAGAACCGTTTTAATCATTATTTTCGAAAATTATTTACGGTATTTATAGATACAAGTTAGTCTGATAATGGGTTTAATTTTGGTCTGGTTTTATCTTTTATCAATGAAGACGATTTTCAATACTGGAACTCTTCTGTAAAACTTTTTTCTAATACTCGAGACAATAATGAGTTTTTACACAAACGTCGTTTCTTATTAATCGATCACCCTCGTTTAATTATCGATAAACTGACGACACACCTAAGGGATCAAAATGTGTGGATCACCGAAGACGTTTTTTGATTCCAGATAGGTGCAACGTTCTTATCTAAACGTCGGTTCTTATAGTTCCGTACTCAAGACATGAGAAGGTACTGATCAAGACTTGAGGACTCATTTAATCAATGTAAAGAAATTAGAACGAAAGTAACAGAAACTTTGTCCAGTCAGTATGGATCTGTACCACTCTTAGTTTACTTTAAAACACATACCTCTCGCAATCATGGTGTGAACCGGGTATCCACTGCGATTTCTTTATCTACGGTAATAACAATTGGACCACCCCTGTCCATCCACAGGTCCCAAAGTTTCCCACCTTTTCTTCTCATTATTCTTGTACACGACCAAAATAAGAGTAGGCACACCCACACACTTAGCCAGTCATCACAGGTGAGACACTGGGGTGCCTGACATCGGGCGGTCCAAGGAGACAGGTTCCTTAAGAGGTCCGTTCTTGTGACCTCACGTAACGGTAAAGGAAGAGGTCCCCTAGAAGGACTGGGTCCTTCTGGATCCAGAGGACGTAACGTCTGTCTAAGAAATGACAGACTTGGTGGTTCCTTAGGATAAGAGTAGTTATATAGTTCGTTTATTTCTGGAAAGAAACGGATAGAAACCGTGAAATGATGGGTATGAGAACCATTAATTGATCCTACCTTTATACACACACGAGATCAGGAAAAGACAAAGTTCGAAATCCCGATATTAATTCCAGATCATAAACGGAGTAAACTGGACCAGATATCTTGGTGTTATTTGTTGGGTCGTGAATTCTTTGTACCCATCATCCTCAAATGGACCTTTTCACCTTTCTGTCCGACATCTTGGTCAGGAGACAATGCACCGATTGTGGAAACACGAGTTCGAGGTCCGTAGACCAACGGCTTAGAAAAGAAAGGACTTACGACCGGTGATGGACTCCAGGAAGATCTATCTACCACTATTAAACCTTTACACAATCTTCAGTAGAACAGTTCCTTAAAAGTTTAACGAAATTTTTCTGTCTCCTTGGGAGAGAAATTTACTATAGAATACTCTTTTACCTTACGTATTTTCTCTCTTTTAATATTAGTGAGGTATTCCCAACTCCTAAAAAGGTAAATAAGGAATGAAGTAGGGGGACGACTAAAATTCTTATTATCAATCTTTTGGTAATTAAGATCAAACTAGAAGAGGTTTTTATTTAAGACTCTCCTATTAACTAGACAAGTTCCAGTGTATCAATTAATTACTTTCTCGTTCAGATCCCGTGTAAACATCAATGAATTCTATGACGTATTTCTAGTATAATAAACGTCCCGAAAATAACCTGATATTGTAGTCTTTTAGAAAGGGGAAATAGGAAACACGGGAACGAATGGTACAGGGACTATAGTAGATCCCGGTTACTTTGTCCTTCATTTCAAATGTACACATTTACGTCTACATCTCTTACTTCCGATTATAGTTGTTACCACACTGTATTTTATTCAGCAGTCCGAAAATAACTCTCTGGGAAAATAAAAACCCGAAACGACCACCGAGCCGACCATTTCTTAGGTGGACGTTACGTCCTCTGGACCCAAACTAGGGACCCAATCCTTCTAGGGGACCTCTTCCCTTTACGATGGGTGAGGTCATAAGACCGGACCTTTTAAGGTATCTGACGTATACGGTACCCCAACGTTTCTCAGTTTGTGCTGACTGTATCTTATTCATCAGTCCGAAAATAACTCTCTGGGGAAATAAAATCTACGCAGATAGATCGGTAAGTTAGATAGACGTAGGTTGAATCGACATTTTAAAAAAAATCGGAAAAACTAATAGGTCTTTGACGGATCCGAAAGAGACTCAAGACGAACGAATATGGACCGAAGTCACATCGAATATCTGAGGACTCTTCGTCCTTTCGAGATAAAGAATAGACTGAGATCTAAGTTCTTGGTTGACCGAATGGAGATCCGTCCGGTTTGTCTCTGGATCGACTTGAACAAGTAAGGCACAACGTTAGATTTCGGTTGTTTGAGATGTCTGTTTGTTTGTTCTGACCTAAACCGTATAATGTTTCATATTTTGACACCTTTTAAATCTTGTATTTCGATTCGTTTACCTTTTTTTTTATCTTTAATCAGTATTAAATGGTAATAAGTTGTAAAATTTGTAGAACTATACAAAGAAGAGAGAAAAAGAAAGAAATTTTTTTATTCATTTAAAACCAAATAATTTTCTCAAAGGATGAGATTCACTTCGACGAGTCAGTACAGGCTGAGAAACGCTGGGACACCTGACATCGGATGGTCCGATGAGGCGGGTACCTTAAGAGGTCCGTTCTCATGACCTCACCCCACGGTAAAGGAAGAGGTCCCCCAGAAGGGCTGGGTCCCTAGCTTGGGTCCAGAGGGTGTAACCTCCGTCTACGAAATTGGAGACTCGGTTAACCTAAAAGTGTCGAAAAAGGAAAATATTTTTTACCACAATGTCCTGGGTACAACGACTCAGAACCAAGTATAAGAGACCAATATAAAGAGAACCCCAACAACCTTTATACATTGAAATTCCGAAGACTCTAGAAGACAGATAATGTACTAAAACTAGAAAGAAAACTTTACATACAAAGTGAGTTAGATAAGATAATCTGTGACAAAAATTGGATAACGTTTACGAGATTCATTAGAAAGACAGAATTCTGTACTTAAGAACAAGACTTTTTTTAGTTCACTGTATAACAAAGTTATTCTAGTATTTCTACAGAAGGTTTGTATTCGTTACCTTTTTAATTTTGTGAAATTTAATATTTCGGGAGTCCGATAACAATAACAAAACAAGAATAATAACAACCAAACAAAAATAAGAATTACAATAGTACCCAACGTTAATACCTTGTGAACGAGACTCTCACCCGGGAACCGACTCATGGGATGTCAGTAATAAACTAAATTAGGAACTTTATTAATCTTTAAGAGTAAACTGTTTATTTCTTTGATTCCAGGTAGTTCGAAGTCAAGTCCAGTCAAGTCAGTGAGTCAGCACAGGCTGAGAAACGCTGGGGTACTTAACGTGCGGTCCGGAGGGACAGGTTGTGGTTGAGGGTCTCAAGTGAGTCTGAGTGCAGGTAGCTCCGTCACTACGGTACGTCGGTAGAGTAGGAGACAGCAGGGGAAGAGGAGGACGGGGGTTAGGGAGGGTCGTAGTCTCAGAAAAGGTTACTCAGTTGAGAAGAGTACTCCACCGGTTTCATGACCGCAAAGTCGAAATCGTAGTAAGGAAGGTTTCTTTAGGGTCCCGACTAGAGGAAGTCTTACCTGACCAACAGGAGGAACGTCAGGTTCCCTGAGAGTTCTCAGAAGAGGTTGTGGTGTCAAGTTTTCGTAGTTAAGAAGCCGTGAGTCGAAAGAAGTGTTAGGTATGTACTGGTGTCCTTTTTGGTACCGGAACTGATCTACCTGGAAACAACCGTTTCATTACAGAGACTAAAAGTTGTACGATAGATCCAACCAATATTGAAAAGAAGGTTCCTCATTCACAGAAAATTAAAGTACTGACGTCAGTGGTAGACGTCACTGAAACCTCAGGGGGTCTTATTTCAGACTGTGACAAAGGTGACAAAGGGGTAGGTAGTTCGAATGTGGTCGTTAATTACACCGGTCTGATGATCAACGGGGGTTTCTACGAACCTTAGATACTTATATACCGTGTCCCCTAAATCGTCTAGACTAATCTAATTTTTAAACTCTACCCCTCTAACAAAACATAATAGACTCGTCCGAATTACATTAGTGTTTCCACAAATATTCTTTTTCTCATCCCGTTCTCCTCGTCCCATTCTTTTCCTCTATTCTACTGTCATCGTTTCCAGTCTCACTACGCTAATCTTTTCGGCTCCTTATACCCACAGGAGATCTTCGACCTTTTCCATTCCTTTGTCTCAGAGTAAACGTTCGTAATCTTCTTCAATTTGTTGAAGGGGTCCTTGTATATTGATCACGTTGACAGTGAGTCTACCGGGACTTCGGTCACAAGAAAAATAAAACTCGTACGATGGAAGAGTCTGGCAAAGTCGATACATACCCCTTGGTTCTTGTCAAAAATCGACTGTGACGACAGATTTTGTTTCAAGAGTTGAGGCCCAACCCACGTTGAACAAACCTCTCTTTTTTAAACGATGGGTGTGGACAGCTTTAACTAGACAAGGAATCTTTACACAAATTAACAGTTACTCTCACCCACGTGTTGACAGTTCGATCGAACGACTTCACTGTTCACCTACTCTAACCGCAAGACACGGAAGGACCGACTAAAATTAACAAGAAAACCAACCTCACTTATGTCGAAAGAAAGATTCCGACTATTACTGTCAGAAGATAACGAGGAATATAAAGACACTTTCTATATAGATGTAAAAAATTCAAGTAATGTATATGTAGACACCAAAGAGAGAATAAAAAGATTTACATTAATAGGTCGATCCGATTTAATACCTTTTCTTTAATATTTTTAGAAAAGGACGGTTGTCAGACTTAGACCGGTCGCGTAAGAACCACCAAACTTACAACCCATATCAAAGAAAGAGAGATAATAAAGAAGAAAGGGGTGAGGACGGGGTTCTTGGGAAAATTTGAGGTTGTTCGAAAAATCACTTGACTGTAAAGAATTCCACCAAGGAACTCGTCTCGTGATAACGGTTCACCAGACAAACAAGTATACAATATTCCTATCCATATAAAATTGAAAGTATAATTAAAACTCAATAACAATATGTCTTTCGTTTTTATGTGTACCATCGAAAATATATAATACTCAATATGTGTCTCACTTAAGTACACATTTTAGTATTGACCCTAAACCTTACACCATAATTGATCGACTACATTATGTATTAGTTTGATAAAAATCGTACTTATTTTTGTTAACGTTGTTAAGTATTCTTCCAACCATATTCGATTTCCCCTAAATTCATCTTGGTATAGTTAATTTCTTATTGTCTGAGATTTAATAAAAATCAATAAGTAAAAACGAACTAGTGACTCGGACAAATCATGAAAAGAATGAGTACCTGGTACCCATCCTCCGATCAGAAGAACCTCTCATTTGACAGTCACTAATCATTTGAATTGACATACTAATGAGATGTGGAGTCTTCTAAGTGAGTAGTAACCTGTGGGGACTTTGAGAACGTTTGTAAGTGTTCTCTATTCACGTTCCCAAGAAGGACAAACAAGCGACACCATCGTTCTAAACCTTCATTAGACGTATAGGTAGTGACCTTCTACCGAAACAGTATAGACAAAATACGAATACATACCTGGGATAATTGACCTGAGATGATTGATCCCAGTAAACCATATTCTAAGACGTCTGAAACCCAAGTAGTGATTGATCGTTCCATAATTTTGTTAAAACAATCGGTGAAACGAAACACACCTATTCAAATTGTGACTCGACTTATGGTCGAGGTGTAACTTAAAATGGTCAACTGACTTTACGTACCATTTTGTAAAAAAAAAAAAAAAACCTACAGTCTCTTTTATCGTCGGTGGGTAAAGACGTAGGCCCGACGTAGGTGTGTGGACCAAGAGACTTCGAACAGACAGCGGCCCTGAAACGAGGGTCGAGAGACAATGGGTCCCTTTCGTACCTTTACCACAGTCGTGTCCACCCACCTGAGAACCCTCCTGGATCTTTTTGACCTTTTCTCAAAGGATTACAACCTGAGACAAAGTGTGGAGTTTCCTCCAAAATACCTAGAACTAGTCAACACCAGATTCCTCTGACTTTAGTAAAACCATGTCTCTTTGGATCCAGAGAGGGGATGGGCGACGGGTGTAAAAGAGAGTCACACAAGAGAAAGAAACGTCAACCTGTCTTTCTCAGAGAATTGGGACGAGGTGGGTGTGGTGACTGATACCGTAGGACGTGTTTGTATACTCTCATCACTTACCCGGAAAGAAGTTTGGAGTCTCCCAGGAATATAAAAGAGGGACCCAGAACCCTCACCAACCGAGATATTTCAGTGACCCCTAACCAAACCGAGGTTAGACTGGTTCAGTGTCATCACTTTACAACTGACTGGAATCAAAACAAACAAACCAAAAGGGAAATTGAATTTGGTCACCAAGAGTTCGAACAACCGTAAAATCGTAATGTCCCCTCGAAAATTCTCATGACTACGGTCCCAGGTCATCGTCTCTAAAACCAAACTTCCGAAGCCACACCCCGGACTGTAGTCCTAAAAATTATTGTTGTAAGGCCACCAAGATTGTACATCGTTTCATACTCTTGGTGCCGGACTTTGTCACCAGACACACTCGAAGAGTCACCTCCACTGACACTACAGAACCCGAAGGGTCCATCAAGTCGACCATTTCTTAGACGGACGTCACGTCCTCTGGACCCAAACTAGGGACCTCACCCTTCTAGGGGATGACCTCCCTTACTCATCCCCTAGTCATAAGACCGGACCTCTTAAGGTCCCTGTCTCCTCGGACCGCCCGATGTCAGGTACCCCAGTGTTTCTTAGTCTGTACTGATTCACTGATTCGTGTCGTGTACCACAGTGTAGGTTAAATTTTTCCTTATGTTGGAACCTATTTCTAGAACGTCACTTCATTCGTAGGAGGTTCTCGGGGTGTAATTGTGAGACTCGAGGAAGTTTGAGACCGTTAAAAGTGTTTCAAGTCACAAGGGTAGTAACCCCTGACACCTCTCTACATAGAGTCCCAAGGAAAACTCCATGTCTATTACTATTACCTTGGACTTAGAATTCTTTTAGATTCTTTTAGGATTCTTTTAGATCGACCGGATATTAACGTACTAAACAAGAAAGGTAATTTTAAGACACGTTTTTACCAAAATGCCTTTAAAAAGGACTCTCCTTTTCTTTAAGTCAAAACGAAAAAAATTTGTCCATAACGTTACCCATATTCTATTATGTATATGTATTTGTATGTACGTGTAGGATTTCGTCTTGTTTCTGGACTTTACAACTTTACCCACTCTTGGTTCATGTAAAGATACATGAGAAAGATCATGTATAAAAGTTCTTCATTCGAAAACAAAAAAACTTTCTCCTTTAATGACCTATAAAACCTCAACACCTCCACCAATTTTTGGACACACTGGGAGTATTCAAGACTACTTGCCAACGTCCTTCAAATCAAGTACATCTAAAGTAAATCGCTTAACGGAAAGAAAATAACAAAAGTAAAGGGACTAAACCATATAAGTTTATGACGAGGTAGACAGTTTCCAGTACCTAGGTGGGTCCGCAGTCGTTCTTAAGGGGAATCTCCTTGGCTCAATAACTACAGGAGACGTCCCCCACGAAACAGAGACTACGACGTTTCAGTTAATGACCTTGATTGTTGTCTTAGTGATAAAATAACAAGACGTCGGGTACTTATGACGTCGTCGAAAGTCTTTAGCCGGACCCCAGAAGAGTCTAGGACCATCGGGAGACACTCTGGATTATGGGCAGGACAAGACTCACACGTGGGGTCCTTTGGGGTTCTACACCTCAGAACACACGGAGCGTACACAGATAAATTTGTGAAGTCATAATAGGTTTGAGGATAGTACGCCTACGACTGGTCTTCCCACATTGGTTAATTGGTAATACCTGACACCTAAAATCGTAATGACTTATCTAGACGTAACCGTTTATAAAAAAAATTTTTTCGTTCTTATATATGAGTTCATACTCGGTTATGTGACAAACTCTTCATCCCGAATAAGAAATGTTTTGGTCTTTCTAAGGTACATTAGACTTTACGTATAAGAAGGGCACACACACACACACACACACACACACACACACACACACGGGTACACGTGTAAAAGTCAGTACAGACTGAGAAACGTTGGGGTACCTGATATCAGACGGTCTGAGGAGACAGGTACCTTAAAAGGTTCGTTCTTATGACTTCACCGAATGGTAAAGAAAGAGGTCCTCTAGAAGGGTTGGGTCCTTACCTTGGACGTAGAGAACGCAGAGGACGTAACTGTCCGTCCGAGAAATAATAAAAATACGAAAACGATAGAAAATCTCCTATTTACTATCAAGGGGACTAAGTGTGTATCTACTGACTTTTTGACTTATTCCGTATAGTGGATTACCGAATTAAGGTAGAAATTATTTTAATTGTTATTTTGTCTGGTTGTAAACAATAAAATTTGTGTTTAGTAAAAACAATTTCTATTTTATGGTAAACCTCGTTCCAAAGTATTTTAATATGTCAACCTTTTATGAACTCTATAATGATACAGACCGGATCGAATTTTTAGAGGGGATCATTACTGGAGACTTCTGGACATGTATTTTTCCTCGTCGGAACACCTTCAAGACTTAAGGTCCTCAATCAAGGTTTCGATAGGTCACAGTGGACGAGGATTCAGAGACAGAAAAAAGGAGGGTTCAGTTATGGAAAATGAACAAAAGACCGAGTAAAAGGATCTCGAAATCGAAATACCTAGCTGAGATACGGAAAGTTATCGAAGGTCGGACTCCGGAGGAAAAGAACGAAGACTCGATTAATGAATAGGGACCTCAATTAATAAAAGAAGTACCACTCTTTCTTTTCACGTCGGGGACTGACGACAGTCGAACTTCGACAGACCGAGATTGTCGATCTGGTACCTCAAGACAACCTGCATTTGTCAAAGAGGCTTATAGTTATAGTCTGTTACGGTGAGAGACTAGTACCTACCTCTTTCTGTTTTCGTTTTGGTGACACATTTGAACAGACGTGCGTCAGTTATTGTTCTCGGGACAGGTTCGGTTTTATCGGTTATAAGGGGAAAGGCCCGGCTGTACGCACAGACGACGACAAAATGGTCAATATCAAAATCAGAGTAAGACAATGAGGATAGATGGTTTCTTCTCTCTCCGCAATTCTACTATAGGTTCCTATCTTAACGAAGACACAACACTGTCATGAGTTTAGTTTGGTTGTGACACAAAGGAACTCGGAAGGAATTGTAATGGATATATTCAAGTCTAGAATTATGTTCACGTAGGATTTAGAGAAAGTAATCCACGAACTGGGTACCAAGAGAAATTCCACCACTGAAGGAGTAGCGTTACTCGGTTATTTGGATTGAGACAACTTATATCTATACAAGACCACCAAAACCCGATCTCCTGTACCCGTTACCTGACACTTTATAAGTAAGAGGGACTAAATCAGTAAACTACTGTTGTTGGGAAAAGTCGAAAAGACGTTCCTCTAGTTTGGTCAGTTAGGATTTCCTTTAGTCAGGACTTATAAGTAGTCTTCCTGACTACGATTTCGGCTTTGAGGTTATGAATCCGGTGGACTACACTTCTTGACTAAGTAACGTTATCCGGGACTACAACCCTTTCTAACTTCCGTCCTCCTCTTTTTCTTTCATTTCAACGAATCATCACAGACTGAGACGTTGGGGTACCTGACCTCGGATGGTCCTCGGAGACGGGTACCTTAAAAGGTCCGTTCTCATGGCCTTACCCAACGTCCTCTTCCCCTACTGTCTCCTACTCTACCAACCTACCGTAATGGCTGAACTACCTGTACTCAAACTCGTTCGAGACCCTCAACCGTTACCTGTCCCTTCGGACCGCCCGATGTCAGGTACCCCAACGTTTCTCCGCCTGTACTGACTCGGAGACTTGACTTGACTAGGAAAATCCGTACTAGATGTTGGGGTCTTCCCGAGACATCTCATTCATCTGGACCCGTCAAGTCAGCGTGTCAGTACGGGCTGAGACGCTGGGGTACTTAGCGTCGTGCGGTCCGGAGGGACAGGTAGTGGTTGAGGGCCTCCAGTGAGTCTGAGTGCAGGTAACTCAGTCACTACGGTAGGTCGGTAGAGTAGGAGAGAACAGGGGAAGAGGAGGACGGGGGTTAGGGAGGGTCATAGTCTCAGAAAAGGTTACTCAGTTGAGAAGCGTACTCCACCGGTTTCATGACCTCAAAGTTACAATTTACCTTTTTATTCTATAGCTAGGAATTATGGGTGATAGTGTTTACAACTTTTACAAACGAATGTTATACTTTCATTATTTTGATGAAAATAAGACTATCACCCCAAGGTAAAAAAGAACGAAATTTGCGGAACTAAAATAAAAACACTAGTATTATTCGTTCAATAAGACAGAGAAGTTTACATATACAAAATTCTTTCAGAAATGGTCTCAGTCACACCGAGACTATACTTAGGTCTACCATTTTAATGTCACATTGATTTCTTAAGAGAAAGGTACGTCTGTTAAATCTCTAATTTTTTTTTTTCCTTTATTTTCCCGAATTCACTTCTTATCGAAGACCCTCTTTAGACAGAGTGGTTATTGATAAAGAAGTTCTTCTTAATCTCTTCTCTTATGACCCTTATATCACTCTTGTAAAATTTTAAAACAAAGTCAAAAACGAAAGACTTCTAAAGAGAAAAATTTGATACATCACTCTTATTTCGTTTTATTTTGGTTTTATTCGTTTAATTTTTTGGGGTTTTCGTTTTATGAGAGAAACCAATCGATAAGATACCGTGATTGACTGTCTATAATCGTCTTTTCTTTTGACGTCGAAACTGTTCTCAATCGTCGATTTATTCGAGTGTGGATTCTTTAATTACGGGAGTGGTTTTTATGGGAAAGTTTCAATTTCGATTTTCACTGAACACCCAACGGTAGACAACCTGTCACGGGTCGTAAACTTCCAATTTCACAAAAGATCCCTCTCTTACCTTTGGTTTGAGTTAATTCACCTCTACCTATGGTTTAACTTAAATCACGAGTTTCCATGTAATAAGAACCTCAACATAAAGAAATTTTTCAGTCACACCATCGCGTCCTTCGTGATTTGTACGGACTCTTTCGACCTACGATTAGTACCAAGACGTCCATTGATGGGCTACCGAAATCTCCCCCTTTTAGTGTTGAAACGAACAGGAAAAACCAAAAGAAAATAATAGACTTTTAACTACCTTAATCCAATCTGACGGGTGGTCAGGTAAGACTTCCTTTAGTCGGGACCCTAAAGAAACCTTCCTGACTACGACTTCGACTTTGAGGTCATGAAACCGGTGGAGTACGCTTCTCAACTGAGTAACCTTTTCTGAGACTACGACCCTCCCTAACCCCCGTCCTCCTCTTCCCCTACTGTCTCCTACTCTACCGACCTACCGTAGTGACTGAGCTACCTGCACTCAGACTCACTTGAGGCCCTCTACCACTACCTGTCCCTCCGGACCGCACGACGCTAAGTACCCCAGCGTCTCAGCCTGTGCTGACTCGCTGACTTGACTTGACTTGCTTATATAAGGGCACAAAAGTCTACCAAACGTAGTATACATTAAAGATTCTTCTTCTTATTATACAATTACCTAGTATTTGGACGAAACCTGTAAATCAACAAAGGTCACAAAATCAAAAAGACAACAAACCAAATCAAAAAAACAATAAACCATAATCTGTTTTGAAGTCGTTTATAACAACTCGTGTAAACGAAAAGAACTTAAGGAAAAGGAAAAGAGTCCAATTAAAAGTCTTGAACCTACCATCACAACGATAAGTCTCTGACCTTCGTAGGGATACCGAGACCAATACATAGTATAACGAATGATTTTCCAACATCCGATAATCGTAGTAACTTTGGTGTAGTCTTAACGTATAATAGTAGTTTTTATAAACGGGGAACCAAAATCTTGACTTTTTATTGAAGACAGAATGAAGTAAAACATACAAAAAATAATGTTCCATTTTAATAGAAAACAGTACACAAACTATAAAAAATTGTTATAATTAAAACTTAAAAGTACGAATGGACTCCATTTATCCAATAAATTGAAAACGAGATAGAGACCTTAATACAGAATATCATTTAATCCTTTTAATAAGAGTCCAACCCTTTTATAACTCCTTACATTTTGTCTCTACCACGTCATAAACAGATGTTCCGTGGGCGATTGTAGGAAGAAATACAGGGGTTTCCAGTAAAATTCTGGACAACAAATTCTAGATAACGTAGGAGGAACCCGAAGGAACCACTGAGTCTACCATTTCTTAGACGGACGTTACACACTCTGACCTCAAGTTAAGGAGCGAGTCCTTCTAGGAGGTCTCTTCCTTTACCGTTGGGTGAGGTCATAAGAACGGACCTCATAAGGTGCCTGTCTCATCGGAACGTCCGATAACAGGTACCCCAGCGTTTCTCAGTCTGTGTTGACTCGTTGATTGTGTGTGTGTGTTTTATTAAAAGAGAGAAAGACCAAAAGAAACCGATATTACAAATATAAGCCGTAAACGGAAGGAAGGCATTTGACCTTTATTACATATGTATCATTTCACCTAAAAGAAAAATAAATTTTTCTCCGGTTTTCTTTTTGATAGAAAGTACTTTCGTTCATCCTCATTAGAAAACGACCCTTTTTTCAAAGTGAATGAACACTCTTCGGATATAATATAAAAGATGTGTAAATCGTTGTAAAGGAAAATCAACTATTCTTATATTACTAATAAAAGAATTTTTTGGTAAAGACCAATTAAACAATACAAACCTGTTATAAGAAGTATAAGGTTTACGTTTAGTTCTAATGTACCTGTTACCTTACGATAAATATTAATTATGACCGACGGTGTCTTTTTAGATCTATGTGACAGTAATATTGTTATCAGATAAATGTACGTCACAAAGTTGATCTATACAATTTTTACGTCAGAATGAAGGGTATCAGAGTAGGAGGTAAAACAACTACCACCTTACCCCTTGGATTAGAGTCGTTAATTTCAACTGAAGTACGTAAAGATCAGTAAAGAAAGTTTATCAATAGACTTACAAATTTGAGGGTTAGTCTCCGTAAAAAGAAGGAACATTCTCTAGAGAAGGGGAAGAAGGGTCACCTCGTGTCATGACGACCCAGAAACGAGCTAAGGAGACTTTCAAGTAAGTAAGGGAGACTAGTGACCGTAGGATAAGATCACGGACGACTCATACTGATCTGAGTGGACCACACCCCCATAGTATAACCGAGGACAACTACTTCTGATGTACTGAGTACCTACGATAGTTATTAGGGTACAACCGGGTTAGGGTATAACGACTCGAGAGACCCGAGGAGTTACGAGATGAGTCGGTGGCTGTCGAAATACCTATGGGCAAAGTGGACACACAGAAGTCCGGGTATAGAATAGAAGAGGTTCTTCGGTCAGAAATAAGTCAAGTCAAGTCAGTGAGTCAGTACAGGCTGAGAAACGTTGAGGTACCTGACGTCGTGTGATCCGGAGAGACAGGTAGTGGTTGAGGGCCTCAAGTAAGTTTGAGTATAGGAAACTCAGTCACTACGGTAGGTTAGTACAGTAGGAGACAGCCGGGGAAGAGGAGGACGGAAGTTAGAAGGGGTCGTAGTCCCAGAAAAGGTTACTCAGTCAAGAAGTGTAGTCCACCGGTTTTATAACCTCAAAGTCGAAGTGGTAATAGGGAAGGTTACTTGTGAGTCCTGACTAGAGGAAATCCTATCTGACCAACCTAGAGGAACGTTAGGCTCACTGAAAGTTTTCAGAAAAGGTTGTTGCGTCAAGTTTTCGTAGTCAGGAAGTCACGAGTCGAAAGGAATACCAGGTCGAGAACGTAGGTATGTACTGATGACCTTGTTGGTATAGAAACTGATCTACCTGGAAACAACCGTTTCATTACAGAGACGAAAAATTATACGACAGATCCAATCAGTATTGAAAAGAAGGTTCCTCCTTCGAAGAAAATTGAAATATCTCACACACTTTTGTCCCTCGTCCGGGAGAGGAGACACCCCTAGTGAGGTAGGTTAGACTCTCGAAGGTGATGAAGACCGGTGACGTTCCACCCTCCGTCTCGTTTTGGGGAATAGATTCAGACTGGAGAACGGAGAGAGAAGGAGAGAGACAAGAATCCTAGAAGAGGGATCACGACTTTCTCGAAGAATAAAAGGGAAGAGAGGACTGTTCTCGACAGGGACATAGTATCGGAGGTGTCAAGGATCCCCCAATACGGTAAGAGAAAAAAATTGGTGATTGTTACTTTATCAACATTCCTCTTCCCTTAGTCTAATAACTTTTCCGTTTATGTAGTCCTCTGTACGAGTTTTATAGTAGGGATGAAATCTCAAAATCTTATTCCCCTTGTATGTTCTGGATCAATTTCCAATCTTGTCTCCCCTCTTTACTTCTGTACTTAACGGAATACATGTAAGATCTCTTTTGTCTTTTGACGGATATTATAAAACTTTTCTGTGAATTTCCGACGAGAATATTAACAACTATCTTGGTCAAACAAACAAACAATTAATGAATAAATAATTTGACTCTGTATAGACTGTATAATATAAACAAAGTACACATGTTGTATTTCTAACCTTTAAACATATGTGACTTTTTACTAGTGATATTATTTAGGTCAATTGTAGACAGTGGGATGTACCAATGTCAAAAAACTTGAAAATACTAAATAAGAACATCATTGAAAGCCTACACGTTACGTACCATTGATATCAATGGTACGATATGTAATGTAGGAGCTCTGAATAAATAAAATATTGATTTTCAAACATGGAAAACTGGGAGAAGTGGGTAAAACGGGTGAGGAATGGGAGGGAGGGGCGAGGCACGGGGGGCGGGCCGGGGGAGCTGAGACCGTTAGTAGTCAGAAGAGAGACATAGACACTTGACCCGAAAACAAAAACAAGATTTAAGGTGTATATTCACTCTAGTGCACCATGAACAGACAGAACCAGACTGAATAGAGTGAATCGTATTACGGGAACAACAGGTAAGTACCATAATGTTTACCTTTCTAAACTAGGAAAAAAACACATACACACCGACTTAAGTAACATAAACATATTGTGTAAAAGAAATAGGTAAACCGGTAACTACCTGTGTCCAGCAAAGGTACAGATCCGACAACATTTATTACGACGTTGTTTACACCACTTACATAGAAAAGTCTAATCACAAAAGTAAAAAAAGACTATTTATAGGTTTTCACCCTAACACCCTAGTATATCATCGAGATAAAAATTTAAAAACTCCTTGGCGATACCGAAAGAAGGTAACACCGACGTGACCAAATGTAAGGGTGGTTGTAACGTGTTCCCGAGGGAAAAAGGGTGTAGGAACCGTTGTGCAGAAAAACTTTTACCGGTAAGACTGTTCACACTCCACTATAGAGTACACCAAAACTAAACGTGAAGGGACTACGACTCACTACAACTAATAGAAAAATATACAGACAACCGGTAGACATACAGAAGAAACCTTTTTACATATAAACCTAGAAGACGAGTGAAATTTTAACCTAAAAAAAATTTTGATAACTCAACATACTCAATAAATACATATAAAACCGATAATTGGGAAATAATCTATATACTAAACGTTTATGAAAGAGGGTAAGTCATCTAACGGAAAAGTAAAACGACTACTAAAAGGAAACAACACGTCTTCAAAAATCAAACTATAACAAAGTAAACAAACAAGAAACAAAAACAAAATCGAAAACAACGGAAACCTAAACCACAGTTTAGGTTTTTTAGTAGAGACTTTGGCTATAGTTCCTAGAATCACGGATAGAAAAAAAAACCCTCAAATTACTAAAGTTCCGAATGTAAATTCAGAAATTAGGTGAAACTCAATGAAAATCTATACCACATTCTATTACTAGATCAAAATTAAAAAAACGGACACCGATAAGTCAAAAGGGTTGTGGCAAATAATTTCTTTGACAGGGAAAGGGAACACGGAAGAACCCAGGAAACAACATATAATTAACTACTATAAATAAAGACCAGAGAGATAAGGTAACTAGATACACAAGACAAAATCACGGTCATAGTATGATAAAACTAATGATATCGACACGTCATACCGAACTTTGGTCCCTCACTCTACGGAGAACGAAAAAAGAAGAAAGAGTCCTAACGAAACCCGGAAAATACTATAGTATCTTTTAAAATCCTACTAAATGAAATAAAGACACTTTTGACGGAAACCTTAAAACTATATTAACGTGACTCATACATATAACGAAACCCATCATACCCGTAAAATTGTTGTGATTAAGAAGGTTAAGTACTTATCCTTCATAAAAAAGGTAAGTGGACACACAAGAAGTTACAAAAAGTAGTTATTGAATATCAAAAATCACATGTCCAGAAAATTGATAAACCAATTTAAATAAAGATCCGTAAAATAATAAAAACTAAGTTAACATCTACTCTAACAAAAGAATTAAAGACAAAGACCATAAAGTAATATATACCTTTGTGGTGTCTAAAAACATATGACTAAAATAAATATAGAACGTTGAAACGACTTAAAGAAATAATGAAGATTTTCAACACACACATATCAGAAATCCTACGCGAGACATATTATAGAATAGTAGACGTTTATGACTGTTAAAATGAAGAAGGAAGCGTCAAACCTACGGAAGATTTTAAAGAAACACAGTGGATTAACGAGACCGGTTCTGAAGGTTATGACAGAACTTATTGTAACCACTCTTACCTATAGGAAGAGAACTAAATAACTAGACTCTACTTTTTCAAAATCGAAAATGATAACTCATATTACAATCGAGGCCCGAACAGTATATACCGGAATAATACAACTCATATAGGAAGGATATAAGTAAAATGACTCTCAAAAATAGTATTATCTACAACTATAAACAGTTTATGAAAAAGACGTCGAAGATCCTACTAGTATACTAAAAATAGAAAATAAAACAATTACACCGTTTAGTGTAAATAGCTACAATTTGGTAGGAACCTAAGGACTTTATTTATAATGAACTAGTACCACACACTAGGAAAATTGAGTAACAACTTAAACCAAAGGATTATGAAACTTTCCTAAAAATATAGACACAAGTAATTCCTATAACTATGTCCGGACAGAGTGTATCAACCGTGAGTAAGTGTGTGTACATGTTTATGTTTACGTGCACCGTATACAACAAGATATTTTGACCCTACTGTACCGACGTAACAATGATATTGGTCGTGTAACAAGACTCAAAAATTTTTTAACCATAAACGTAGGTTAATGTGTGAATGAGGTACAAAGTTCAGGTCAGTAAATTGACTAAAAGGGTCAAAGAGGACCGAACGATCATTAAACTTTTCATTAATATACTACATAAACCCCTCTATGGTAGTCATGGTGACAACCAATGTTCTACGAAGGATATATCGTCCGTCGAGATTTGGAACATTAAATAATGGAGTCCATGGAAAGGTTATTTGAATACCCCATCTCGATACCAGACTTATAAACACAAGAGAGGGTTTAAGTGTATAACTTTGGGATTAGGGGTCTCCTAAAGTCACGACACTTCTCCACACCGGAAACCCTACTAATCCAGTGCTCTCACGTCGAGAGTACCTACCTTAATCACGGGAATGTTTTCTCTGTGTATCTTGACAGAGTGGGGAAGGTGGAACACTCCCGTGTCGTTCTTCCGGGACCGAGACATGATTCTTCCTCTGAAGTGGTCTTGTTTTAGTGCAAAGTGGAACTAGAACTTCAAAGATCGGAAGTCCTGACACTCTTTATTTATAGATAACAAATAATCGATGGGTCTGACGTCGTAAAACAATTTCGTCTTACTTGATTCTGACCATACATTATCAGGTACCGGTCTCTAAAAAACTCACCGTTAAAGAACCGATAAGTCTTTGAGACACTCAGACCACGTCCGACTCTTGGATCTCTTCAAATATCTTTCCCTTCGGTATTTTCAAATACAGTCGAGGGTAGCCTTGAAACCGAGATTCGACGAAAAACGGACGGGGTCTTGTGTGCGTTCACCACGTTCCGTCCCGACTGTGGTAAACACAGGTACACCTCTGAGGAGGACGAGATTACTCGCGACAAGAAGTACTTATTACATCCCTAAGACAAATTCACCGTCTATAAGTCCTAACGAAGAAAACGAATACCGTTTAGGAACTCAAACTTTGTCTTGGTAGGCACCAAACTCTTCCTATTTCCCTTGGCAAGTGTATATCTCTACTCTTGACAGGAGGTAGTGATACTACGGTGTATACTAGGTAAGGCGTTATTACGTAGAAGGAAAACTACTATTTAGTGTCTTACTAGTTTTACAAAGGAGAACCAAGAGTGTGTCTACTTATAGAAGGGGTTAAATTTTATATTTAAGAAGGATTCTTAACCAATGTAGTATAATTCCTCACTAAGAGCTATAAGAAGTATCGTGAGTTGTGAACCCGTCGTTGAGTTTTATAAACAACTTATTTACTTAATTTTTTAGGAAGGAAGAGTACATTCTTAAATAACGAGAATCGAAAATATGACTACGAAACATCGGACGGGTGGTGCGAAAGGTTCTCAAATCTCAAACACACAGACTTATAAGACTTATTGAGTCAAAGAACTCCTGTCCCTGAACACAGAATGATTAAAGACAGGAATAAGTGAGTTCCGGTCGTGAAACAGATCACGGTTCGTGTCTCGTCTCGGTATAGACAACTCTACTCTATTTTAGGTTCCGTATGTCTAACCTATGAAACCGACCGAAAGTCTCTTTAGTAGGTCACATCCTTCTCTTTTTTATTTGTTTCTCTCGTTCCCAATGTGAGGGGTTCTCGCTATGTGACTCTTCATTTTAGATTCAGACGTAATGTAAAACTTCGTTTAACGGTTCTGTCTACCCGGTGTTCGTGCAACAAGTTCCAGACACAGTAAGGACCCACTTTGAAAGTCTCCGACAGGATCGAATCTCACCAGGGACGGAAGAGGTCACGGATAATAATATAATCGAATAAAACAAATCATAACCAAAGGACAGGATACGATAATTTATATTGAATTTTAAAATACAAAATGGGAAGGTTGAATAAGTCCTTGAGAAACTACCCCTAATAAGGAATCCGAAAGAAACAGAAGGAAAAAACGTCATGACGCTCGGTCCAATCGGAGAAGGGATTTTAGGAAGAGAGTGAGCCTACTCCGACATCCACCAAATGTCGTTCGAGGTCCCTTTGAGGAGTAGGAGGTCGAGCGGAAGGGATAGAAAGACGAACCACGGAGACCGAGGACGTAACAATGAGAGACCAAATAAGGACGGAAGTAAAAACGGAGTCCGACTATTAAATCAAGGGACACACGATACGTACGGTTCAGGGAAGTCAGGACAGGCTGAGAAACCCTGACATACCTGACATCGGGCGGTCCGAGGAGGCAGGTACCCTAAGAGGTCCGTTCTTATGACCTCACCCAAAGGCACGGGAAGAGATCCCCTAGCAGGGTTGGGTCCCTAACTTGGGTGTCAGGGAATACAGAGGACGTAATTGGGACTATAGAGTCAACCATTTCTTAGGTGGACGTTACCCCCTCTCATGTCAACCTATGGACCCAACCCTTCTAAGGGACCTCTTCTCTATCCGATGGGTGAGATCACAAGAACCCGAAGTGAACACTGAGTCGACCATCTCTTAGACGGACGTTACGCCCTCAGGACCCAAACTAGGGACCCAACCCTTCTAGGGGACCTCTTCCCTTTCCCCTAGAAAAATGGACATGGGGGAGGTCGTAAGATCGGGCCTCTTAAGGTACCTGTCAGGTACCCCTGTGTCTCAGACTGTGTTGACTCGCTGAAAGTGAAAGTTAAAAATGAAAGAAATGGTGATCGCGGTGGACCCTTAGAGTGTCAAGGTATCGGACGAGTAAAGAACTGAGGTCGGAACGGGACTCAAGAAACTTAAGGAGAAAGGATTTTGAGAGTAGTGTCCAGGCGGGGTGAAGAAGAGGGGGAAAAAAAGATACGTCAGGTTGAGACTACCGAGACAGGTTGAGGAACCCGGGACCGAACAGGACCACCTGACAAACACGTTTCGTTTTAGGACTCATCTATAAACAATTGACTACTTTCAAAGAGAGGTACCGTGATAGAGGTTGATGTTCTCGACAATAATAATAATAAAAATTCAGTCTCCTTACAGTTATAGAAATTTTTCTAATCATATATAATCCAATAAACTAAGTCAGACTTACAATCTTGTACGTAATGATTATGAATATATACCTACGTTAGAAGACAAAGACAATCCAGGTATGTTAAAGATAGGAAATAACTCGGGTAGAAACGTACTTTATAAGGGAACCATCGAGATTAAAAGAACTCCTCTAGAGATCAGAAAGGGTAAGATAACAAAACGAGATAAAGAAACGTAACTAGTGGTTCCTTCCGAAAGAATAGAGAGAAACGATAAGAAACCTTGAGACGTAAATTTACCTATATAGAAAGGAAAAGAGGAAACGGAAAGTGAAGAGAAGAAAAGTGTCGATAAACCTTCCGGAGGAGTCTGTTGGTAAAACGGAAAAAAGTGAAGAAAAGAACCCCTACCAGAACTAGGGACGGAGGACATGTTATAGTTTTTGAAGATAGGTATCAAGAAGTCCGTGAGATAGTCTAGATTAGGGAACTTAGATAAACGATGAAGGTGACATATTAGTATTTCCTACACTAAATACAGAATGGACTTACCAGATCACCACAAGGGATGAAAGAAGTTAAAATCAGACTTAAACCGTTATTTCTTAAGTATTAGACTCGGTGTCAGTCGAGGACCAGAACAAAAACGACTGACATATCTCGAAGGGGTAGAAAACGACGTTTCTTATATTAGTTGGACTAAAGTCACAACTGGTAGACCACTATAGGTACACATCTCAGAAGAGAACACAACAACCTTCTCCCACAAAAGATACTGGTCACACAAGAGAACCATTTTGAGATAATCGGAAACGGGACGAAGTAAGACATGATATTCCGGTTTAAACGGACAATGAGGTACATAAAGAACTGAAGGATGAAAACGTAAGGTTTGGGGATATTACTTACCATAAGTAAAACCCCACAATCAAGATATTCCAGAACATACAGAAGTTTCTTGGTAAGTTTTCTTCTATAATTTTTCTCCACCGTTCTCATTTGTCTACTTGTTAAGTTTTATCTAGAATTACTGGGTCTAATAGTCCTACCATACTAGTGAGTGGATCTCGGTCTGTAGGACCTTACACTTCAGTTTACCCGGAATCCTTCGTAGTCATACTTGTTTCGATCACCTCCACTACCTTAAGGTCACCTCGATAAAGTTTAGGATTTTTTACTACGACACTTTCACGACGTAATTTATACGGTCGTTTAAACCTTTTGAGTCGTCACCGGTGTCCTGACCTTTTCCAGGAAAAAAAAAAAAGTCAGGGTTTCCTTCCGTTACTGTTTCTTATAAGTTTGATGACGTGTTAACATGAGTAGAGTGTGTGATCGTTTCATTACGAGTTTTAAGAGGTTCGGTCCGAAGTCGTTATGCACTTGGTACTTGTAGGTCTACAAGTTCGACCTAAATCTTTTCCGTCTCCTTGTTCTCTAGGAGACGGTTGTAGACGACTTAGTAACGTTTTCGTTCTGTCAAGAAGACGAAAATAACTGATGTGGTTTCTGAGACTCACATACATAGTGTTGTTTGACACATTTTAAGAAGTTCTCTACCCTTATGGTCTGGTGCACTGGACGGAGGACTCTTTAGACATACGTCCAGTCCTTCGTTATCAATCTTGAACTGTACCTTGTTGTCTGACCAAGGTTTAGTCCTTTCTTTATGCAGTTCCGACATATAACAGTGGGACGAATAAATTGAATATACGTCTCATGTAGTACTCTTTACAGTCGTGTTCGACCTTAGTTCTATCGACCTTCCTTATAGTTATTGTAATCTATACGTCTACTGTGGTGGAATACCGTCTTTCATTTCTTGATTTCTCGGAAAACTACTTTCACTTTCTCCTCTCACTTTTTCAACCGAATTTCAAGTTCAAAGTCTTTTGATTTTAGTACCGTAGACCAGGGTAATGAAGTACCGTTTATCTACCCCTTCGTTACCTTTGTCACTTTCTGAAATAATAATAATAATAATAACCGAGATTTTAGAGTCGTCTCCTACTGACGTCGGTACTTTAATTTTCTGTGGACGAGAAACTTTCTTTTTAATACTGATTGGATCTGTCGTATAAACCTCTTCCGTTACCGTTGGGTGAGGTCATGAGAACGGACCGTTTAGGGTACCTGTCTCCTCGGACCATCCGGCGTCAGGTACCCCAGTGATCCTCAACCTGTGCTGACTCGTTGAAGTGAAAGTGAAAGGTGAAAGTGCGTAACCTCTTCCTTTACCGTTGGGTGAGGTCACAAGAACGGACCTCTTAGGGTCCCTGCCCCCTCGGACCACCCGACGGTAGATACCCCAGCGTGTCTCAACCTGTACTGACTTCACTGAATTGTCGTCGTCGTCGTCGTCGTCGTCGTCGTCGTCTGTCGTATAATCTTTCGTTTCTGTAATGAAACGGTTGTTTTCAGACAGATCAGTTCCGATACCAAAAAGGTCATCAGTACATACCTACACTCTCAACCTGATGTTTCTTTCGACTCGTGACTCTTAACTACGAAAACTTGACACCACAACCTCTTCTGAGAACTCTCAGGGAACCTGACGTTCCTCTAGGTTGGTTAGGTAGGATTTCCTTTAGTCAGGACTTATAAGTAACCTTCCAGACTATGACTTTGACTTTGAGGTCATGAAACCGATGGACTACGCTTCTTGAGTAAGTAAACTTTTCTGGGACTACGACCCTTTCTAACTTCCACCCTCTTCCCCTGCTGTCTCCTATTATCTGTCTCCACCGACCTATCGTGGTGGCAGAGTCACCTGTACACAAACTCACTTGAGGTCCTCAACCACTACCTATCCCTCCGGACCACACGTCCTCCCTCTGAGGGAGGACTGTCATGGGATCGTGGAAAAACCCTCTAATGACTAACCCACCTCAGTGTCTTCTTACTGTTTAGTTTCCCGAGACGGGAGGATGTACTCTCCGACTCTCCGGAAATCCACGAAGAAGGTGGTATAGGAAGGATAACGATGAGATTATATCGGTTCTCCCGTCATAATCAGATACAAGTCAGATAACTCGAAAGAGATGACCGTGAAATTTAGAACTTGTCTTAATATCTTTTTTTTTACCAACCGTTAACAAGTAAGTAAGGTCGTCATCACTGACCTGACTCGAAAATTCTTCGAGAACAGTGATTCCGAGACACCCCGAAGGTCCAAGAGGTTGGAAAAAAGGACAGGAGGTCGAGAGGCACATGCACATAAAGGACAAAAAAAAGAGGAAGTCAGTGACAACGTTCGTTGGCTTCTCGGGATTTACTATGGAATAAAGAAGGTGAGTTAATGTGGACGGTAAATTATGATACACAACCCTAACTTCTCAAAGGACCCCCAAGTAAAACAGAGAGTTGATCTAAGAAGGTACTTCTGCCCCGATATAGAATAAAAGAAAACGTATGGAGAGGGACAGTTGAACCTCTTCCGTTACCGTGGGGTGAGGTCATGAGAACGGACCTTTAAGGGTACCGGCCTCCTCGGACCATTCGACGTCAGGTACCCCAGCGCTTCTCAGTCTGTACTGACTCGCTTAAGTGAAAGTGAAAAGTGGAAGTACGTGACCTCCTCCTTTACCGTTGGGTGAGGTCTTAAGAACGGACCTCTTAGGGTCCCTGCCCCCTCGGACCGCCCGACGGTAGATACCCCAACATGTCTCAGCCTGTGCTGACTTCACTGAATCGTCGTCGTCGTCGTGACAGTTGAGGATCTACCACGAGTTTGAGGTACTCAAAAATAACGACCCACCTAACATCTCTCGACCAATAAGAGTTAAGGTCTGAAGGAGTAGATTGGAAACACGGCACACGAGAGTTCTCGGTACCTCTCCTTTGACCTAGGTGACAACATAGAAACGTACGGAGACCCGTTTAGTAATCTACAAAGGGAAATTAAACGAAAACCAAGGAGGTTGTCCTTTTACTCCACTTATTTACCGGAAGGAGTTGGTGTTTCCCCATCAAACTACGTTTTGAATTTACACGATTGAAACCACCACAAAACTCGAAGAATCTCCATACACGGGATATTATGACATACTCACATTGGTCCTTGTAAAGAAAAATTGGAATACCTCTAAATTAAATCCTTTCTTTTTTTATAGGAGAAATAGGAGGAGTATTTGGAATCAGCTTTCGTATATGAATGATTAGAAGGGGTTCCTATACAAAGTTGCTCTTCTCACTTCGACATCAAAGAATGTCGGGGTTAAAGGAGAGAGAGAGAAGTGTACAATGTAAACGGAAGTGATGTATATCTGTACAATGTATTATTTCCGACAATTAGGTGGGTTGTAGAGAAATAACTCTGGATGAGACCCACTCCCTGACATGGTCCGGGACTTCTGTGTTACTTATTTTTACAACAGGGACCAGGGAACCCCTTTGATTCTTCGTAAGTAAGTAAGTAAGTAAGTTGTTTATAAAAATTTAAATTGATACACGGTCTGTGAGAAGATCTAAGACACTAGATCACCACTTACTTATTATGTTTGTTCATAAAAATAAGGACCCTGGTCGCGACGGTATGTCCGTGCATGTACCAAGTCACTGTTGCCAAAGGGTCCCCTCGTCTCGACCTTGACTTAGAGTTTCCCGTATGTACGGTCCTTTATTGTCTTCATCTTCTCTTGTGTCTGTTTGAACACACCCAGTACCCCTAACCGCAAGGTACGCTAAGACTTTCTCGTCTCTCTATCTTTTTCTTTGTCTAACTTCCTGTCCTAAGACGTTGTCCTATCTAGCTAATGAAATACTTATATTTTGTATAGGGACTATTAGGTCTTTTTATAAATAGACCAACTTCGAAGGATGAATCTCTAAGCTGAGTGACGACTCACATTCTTTTAAAATGGACGAACTAAACATTCTCCGTAACCCACAAAATAATAGGTCACAAAGACACACTCCTTGGTAACGTCCTAACCTTAGAGAAACGTAACATTCGTCGTCGACATGCCGTACCATCCGGACGTAAAGAGAGTATCCGTTTCCCGCAAAATAATAAAGTTCTACGTGCGGTTCTTCATAGTCTTCCGTGTCCTCGACCCTCAATGGTTTTAAAGTCTACTAAGTACTTGTCCGACAATGTCTGACACTGTAGAACTAAATTGTGAGGGGACCGATTCTTTGTTTTCATCCTTAATTTTTTTTTTTTTTTTGTTTTTTTGTTTGATACGGGTACTGATACAACCCCAGTGAAAATTTGGTAAACACACATTAAATCCTAAATAACCTAAAGAACTTGTAAGCATACATTAAGGTACGAATTGTCAACGAGATATTTATTAGTTTATAAATGTAACAAAAAGGTTTACATAAATAATAAATGACATGCCAGATACTTTATAAATATGACTAAAAATTCTTTTCTATATGTAATAAATGTAAAGGAACTTCAAAGAAAACTACGTCCATTTTACTGTCTTCCGACTTTCTGCGAGTCCGAACGATCATTGGTGTACCTCCGAGACAGAGAGTCCTTTTGTGGACTTTTATCTTAATACATTAATTTCGGATGCACTCCCTGGTGGGCCTAAAGGAACCTCGGGGTCGAAGGTAAATCAAGAGTTTGCCGTCCTCCCTTCTAACCTTACAAAGGATGGTCTCAAAACAAAGTAAAAGGGTCCAACGGTCCACGGATAAAGATGTCTTACCCGTCGTGGAACTAAAAGAGAAACCTTGGGTCTTGTAGGGGTCGACGTCTTTCTTACTAAGAAAGGATCCTTTTGACTCTTCACAACTCCAGGGATCTAAGTTGATTAGTAGTTCAAGTTGAACCATTACAACAATTATTATGTATAAGAGTCGGAGGTGGAATAGGACCCTCTAAGACTTGTTCATACAGACTCTACGACGGACTATTAGAGATAAGAATTTTTACCCGAACAACTAAGTCTAATAGTCGTTTCATACCCTTATAGGTCTCCCCTTAGAATAAATACACAAAAAAAAAAAAAGAAAACTTTGTATGAACTTAAAAAGAGCCAGTAGAAAGACAGATGGGAGAGAATGGATCAAACGTCTACAGACTATAGGTGGGTAATTCACAACCACAAACTGAAGAGTAGGAGGAAGATCTAACCGAAAATTCTCAACCGGTAAACGTCCGAATGGGAATCGTGTGTTAAATTGTTTTGTTTCACCTAACAAGAGACTCAATATATTTTACGAGATGAAAGAGATATTCACAGTACGATAAAAAAGGGGGGTCCTCTCGGTACTAGAGAACGTCTGTTTTAATAAAACACCCTCAGACTTACCTTAGGTAGTCTTTATAGACCTTCTTGTCAGAAAAAGTACCCGTCTATAGGAGTACTCATTCACTAAAGTGTTTTACTACAGAATTGTCAGAATAGGAATTTTAGTGAGGACTTAGAAGAAAAGACTATTATTCTAGAATTCAAATACGAAGGGACTCAGTGTACTGGATGTAGTCGGAATAAATGTCAACCAATTCCTCTTTACAGTTATTGGAGTCTATACGTCTACTGTGGTGGGAATACCGTCTTTCACTTCTCCTTGCTTTTTCGGAGAACTACTTTCACTTTCACCTCTCACTTGTTCAACCGAATTTCGAGTTGTAAGTCTTTTGCTTCTAGTACCGTAGACCAGGGTAGTGAAGTACCGTTTATGTACCCCTTTGTCCCCTTTGTCACAGTCTGATAAAAAAACCCGAGGTTTTAGTGACGTTTACCACTGACGTCGGTACTTTAATTTTCTGTGAATGAGAAACCTTCTTTTCAATACTGGTTGGATCTATCGTATAACTTTTCTTCTCTGTAATGAAACGGTTGTTTCGAGACAGATCAGTTCCGATACCAAAAAGGTCATCAGTACATACCTACACTCTCAACCTAACACTTCTTTCGACTCGTGACTTCTTAACTACGAAAACTTGACACAACAACCTCTTCTGAGAACTCTCAGGGAACCTGATGTTCCTCTAGGTTGGTCAGGTAAGACTTCCTCTAATCGGGACCCTAAAGAAACCTTCCTAACTACGACTTCGACTTTCAGGTCATGAAACCGGTAGAGTACTCTTCTCAACTGAGTAACCTTTGCTGAAACTAACCCCAGTCCTCCTCTTCCCCTGCTGTCTTCTACTCTACCGACTACCGTAGTGGTTGAACTACCCGAACTCAAACTCACTTGAGGTCCTCAATCACTACCTATCCCTCCGGACCGCACGACACCAAGTACCCCAGCGTTTCTCAGCCTGTGTTGACTCGCTGACTTGACTTGACTTGACTTGACTTGGACCAAAGACCCTAAAAAATAGAAAATCCCAGACGGATCTTTCTTTTGACTAATAACCAAAATCCCAGGATGAGTCCATCCAGAAAACAACGACAACAAAAACTACTGATCAAATTGTGTGAAGGTAAAATTATTGATCACTAATTACATCCCTCGTAACAGGAAAACCTCGAGTCGACATTATAACTTTGTTAATCGAACCGGGTTTAGTTCATCTTCTGTGAATGACTTAGGTTCGGACACGAACCACGATATCTTACGTCGCTACCCATTCTGAAACAAAAAAGAGGAGTTTCTCAGCTGTAAGATCGGTTCTACTATTTTGGTAGTATATAAGTCCGAGTTAACGAGTCAACGCAGGATGAGAAACGTCGGGACACCTGATATCTGGGAGTCCGAGGAGACGGGTACCTTAAAAGGTCCGTTCTTATGACCTCACCCAACGAAAAAGGATGAGACCCCCCAAAAAGGACTAGGTCCCTAGTTTGTACACAGAGACGTGACCGTACACCTAAGAAATGGTCATCGTGGTGGACCATTCGGATAGAGATAGTAGAGATAGAGATATAGATAAAGTCCTATTGAAATCCTCGTTTATTGAAGGGAAAGATCTGAGTCTTTGAAATTTGTTCCAAAAAGTAATTTGATTTCTGTCTCGTATCTACACTTCTCTAAGACAACTAACATCAGTGAGTCTAGATCCAACTACCCCGGAACAAAGTTGTACAAAGGTCCTGGTTTCTGACCCCAACTCCCTTTCTCGAGATCTTCAGACGGTAGTCGTCAATTTACGGGACCGGACTTTCACTAAGCAACAAAAATCAGTGTCGAGTAACCTGTCTTGATGAGTACACCCGAGGGATGGTAGAGGGTAGGTCTCGTAGTTCCTACCCTCACCTTACACATTAGGAGGAGACACGGATCTTCTCTTTTACTTATAACCGTACAAGGTACCATACTTCTCACGGTTTATAGGATTATATACAAATAATAAAATAAATATAATAAAATATAAAATACATAAGTGACGTATAATGTATAAGTAAATAATAAATAAAATATTAAATTTTATAAATTCAATATTAGAGATATATACTTGCGTGATACCGTGCACATATATATAGACAATGTATATACGATACATTATATACATTAGGACCCGACATGGTATTACCCTTCTCACGACTGGTATCCTATTAGTACACTTCTCACTTTGGGTGTGTTCTCCCTCTTATCACTTACCTCTTTGGTACACCCTCTCTATATCCCACTTGACCCGGAAATCACCACACATCTTGTCATTGTTGTCGTTGTTGACAATCAGTACTTTATTCACGACACATTACGGTCTTTGACCCGATTTTTAATTTAGTAAAAGATTAAATTAATAATATTATCGAGAGACTTTACCTATGATAAAAATAGGGGTAAAATATCTACTCCTTTAACTCCAAATCTCTTTCAATTCATTTAAAAGGTTCCAAAGGCTCGATTGCTTGACACCTCTGACCCAAACTTGGTTCTCTCGTCATCCAAAAATATCTTCTTCCTCTTTTACACTCAGTTTCGTTCTTCACCTTTACTCGTGTCGTATAAACACCATGGCCCTCCTTCGGCGGAGCGGAGTTGTGGTCCCACCAGACGTTAATCATCTCACGATTTCAATCGAAATAAAGGTCAAGATGAATGGCATGTTCGTTTAGAGGTTCTGGCCATCCCTTTATCCGTACAAACACTAGAATTTTCTTTAGTGTATTCTAAAGACGGGAACCTTTCATCGAAAAGTGAAAACCGCTAAACTGGAAATCAAAAATTGTACGAAATTCCGTGACGACTGGACACCCCAGTACGTCTTAAATAAAGGCAGTGGTTTAATATTTGGAGTGTAAGGGAACGGCTCTCACTCTTGTTGATTTTGACTACATAAAACTTTAAATCTAAGTACCAAGGAAAAAAGTTCTTCTTGTAGTACTTCGAACAAACACTTACCTTTGTCTAAACTCACTACCTGCGCATACCATTAAACCTTATCACTTTTGTCCGTATACAGGTAGTTAAAAACTTTATAAATGTCTCCTACTACAGACGACTACACCAAGATTTTACCTCAGGGACGACTGAGCTGTACTCACACTCAGTGGGTCGGGACTTAATGACCCGTGGACTTAATGACCGATAAAGAAAAGTGTGTCTTCCCTCTTTTTGACTCCTTTTCTAGTCGTTTTAAGTCTATTTCCTCGTTGTGTCGTTTTCGAAGTTTTTCTCTAAGACGGGGGTTTTAAGGGGTGGTTGTCGTTTGTGGTTTAGACTTTTAAATTGAGGACTGTTTATATTTAGAATCTTCGGTTCGGTTTCCTAACTGAAGTGAAATTAATAAACCAAATTATCGCTATGGATCGTAAGTAAAAGAATAATATACAATCTTTGAACCGATTTTATGAACGACTCGTAAAGGAATAAATTAACAGTGTGTAATACTGATAACTCTTCCACTCCTTTAATCCTGAAACTACCCTTTCAGTAAACGAGTTTCATTGTTTCGTTTCTTTATTAATCCAATTGAATATACAAGGTCAAAAGGGAAAGTTCTATTAAGTGAATGAGTTGGCTATAAATAATTAGAGAAACATACACAGTCTCTGAACCGTCTCGAAATCCTAGCCATCTACTTCTTCTGTGTCAGAATATCAAGTGCCTAGAGTGTGTCTAAGTCCCTTTATGCATTTATTTGTCTTTTATTATTTGATCGGGTTGATCTTACTCTCTGGGTATACTTTTCGTAGCACCCTCGTTTCTCCTCCTTTCCGTCAGAAGACCCTCCTGTTCATAATACCCTAATCTAAGGTCGGTCCCTTCCACCTCTACCCCTAAGTTCCGTCTACCCGTTTGGGTTCGTTTCTAGTTCACTTTTGTTGAACCCCACATACCCTAGGGACTTCCCGAATAGGGTGAAATCACGTGTTTCCTAGTTCCTGACTGTTCTTTGTGCCCCAACTTACGTCCCGCGACCACAGAAGACCACGGTATGCTTCCGGCAACCGTAAAAGGGACCCCCACTCCCTAGAAAACTCCTGGAAATTTGTCTCCATTATACTTTCACTGGAATTACAAGTTCCCGATTTAACATACTCAACTACTCCCTGTCAGAAACTTTAAAGAACTAACGATAGAAGTTGTTAGACAGACATAAGTACAAAAGACTACAAGCCTGTTATAGTTATAACTGTGAGGGAGGGAAGGAATGACTTTTTGTCCCACACACAGTAGAAGGAAAACACGAAAGCACGGTGTCGGGTACTCTTGTACTGACACCCTTTTGTGACGTACACGAATATTACGTTACAAGACTAAGACCTCCCTGTCAACGCGTCAATTCCACGTTCCACTCGTTCTTCCTTCACACCACCGCCACTACGGTAGGATTGATCGTTCACGGTGGAAAAGGACCATCGTTCCACGGATAACAGATACCGTGTTACTGTGACTCGTTTACTAATTGTTATCCTACCTACTCTTCCCCTGTAAAGAGTTCGGTTTTATGTAAAAGGTTTCAATGTGTATGTACAATATAACTTTTTATTCACATTATTGTGAAACTCAGTCACAAACTTAGTCCTAAGTTCCCGATATCACATGGCGTACAGGCTCTCTCCCTGGGTAACTATCCAAATTATCGTAATAGGTTTCATCCTGGAGCATAGAAAAGGTCCTCTCCTGTAGTGAAAATTAGGGATTCACTCAAGAAAAAAGAAAAAAAGACATTCTCATATTATTCTTCAAACCACTCAAACGTTTCCTTTTAGTAACAGGATATGAACAAAGATGTTCCAGTGTGCTTGTCAGAGACCTTTGACCAGGACTTACTCGAATCCTATTAGTTGTCGTTTAAACGATCTTACATCTGGTCGGAGTGTGTTATTTTTATATGTCATTTCGACAGGTCTTCTTTATATAAGTTGTTTGACCCTTCTCTACAGTCTCGGTGTCAGTACTTTAAACACCTATGAAATCTAAAATTGACCCTGTTTTAAGGTTACATTTATGACACTACAACTCCATTTTAAGATAAAAAAGTTCGAGTGTTTAAACGTTGATGTTTTTCAGTAGTAAATCAGTTCGTAACCTAACCTAACCTATATATCAGAATATTCACTAGTATTTTACTTGTCGAAGGACGAAACACGTCCCTTCCGTACACGTGTATACGTGTGTATGTGTGTGTAGGAACAGAAGGAAAGAGAATGATGTTTCAGTCAAAGATAGTCTCATTAGTACGACACACGATAAATGTCTCGTTTGCGGACAGGATAACAGGAACGTACGACTCGACCAGGTTTAAGAGGTCTCACGTCACCAGTACACTTCCCTTTGCGTCTTCGACACACGACTTTTCGACCTAAGACTTATGTCCCCTCTCTGATGGGCCGACTGGGTGTCCAAACGTAAAATTCCGACACTTAGGTGATGAGATTTAATCCTCAGTGTTTTAACAACTATCGTTAGTGGTCGGGTCGGTGTATTAAGAGCTCCTTCGGATTTTTGACACGACGGTGCTGTGACCACGGTATACAAAGAAGGACGAAACGACGGAACCTCATATCTCTCTCAAGTTCCCGTTAGTAAAGTAAATTAGTTTGACGTCGCCATTACTGGATTGTCTCCGTTTTACTTTGGTTGTTTCTACTTGTGTATGTGTATGTACGTGTATGTGTCAAAAATTTTATATAGTACCTTTCACTTTTTTTTTAATGTTTAACGTTTAATTAAAATAGAAATGACGTCTTTGTCAGTAAACACAAAATATCTCTCGGTCGAACACAGATGTCTTATATATGTATAAAGACTCGTTAAAACGAGAAATGTTTACAGTGGAAGAACGTATCTAAAACTCCAATCTCTCCTGAATTCAGTGCGGAATGGGAAAATGGTTTACACACTCAAACCTTTTCGACGTGGTAGAGAACTTCAGAGAGTCAAAAGGGCAAACGTTTTACCCTCTTGATTATTATCGTTACAAGACCGCAACACTCCTGACTTACTCTATGACGGACAGATCCGAATCCTTCATAGTATCTGACTCGTTGCGTAACTGTGACAGACACATAGACGACCATAATATCTTATATAGACCCGACCATCACTCATTGTCGACCGAAATTTTTCCAAAGTTACGAATATTTTCTTTCATCGGTCAACACCTAAGAAAATATTAGTAATTCAGTCAATTAAAAAAACTGGTCGTTTAATTCTCTACTCTTAGGTGGATAAAGATCTTATAAGAAGGGAGTGATCTGATATTTAAGGGACTTTCGAGATCCGAGTGGAAATTTAAGGGTTTCAACCATAAGTTATTTTTATATATCTACATACACAAAAATAAGATAACTGGTAAAAAGAGACTCCATTTATGTAAAAAAGTGTCGACTATGTCCGAAAATTTCATAATTCCTATACTTGGGGAAACAGTATAATAACGTCTACGAAGAAGTGAAAAAAGAACGGAAAATTATAAATCTTTTAGGAAGGGATTGACTTATAGTTAATTACAAAGAAATGTCAAAAAAGATCAAAACAAAATTAAAAATATAAATAGAAAATAAGTAGACCTTAAATAAAAATGTACTTCACTCTATAGATTGAACTAAAAAAATAACCGTTTTAAATAACCGATTAAATAACAAGTAAGGAAACTAAACACTACGGAAGAATTAATATGTGTGTGTACAGATAGTCTGAGACAACTCTTTACGTATAAATATACATATATATACACACACATGTGTATTCGTATATATCCACTTATTTGTATACGTAAAAGAACTCAAACAAAATAAAATAAAAAGAGTTTCATGATTACTTAACATGTTTTTCTTTATCTTTCTTTTTTATAAGAATTTGAAATATTGTGGTCAGAAGATAGGTTCTTTCTTTACAGTGATAATTGTCAAAGAAGACGTTTTGAAAGGAATGTATTTCTTCACAAACACACACATAACACACACATGTGACTTGTAGAGAAAATGAATACCTCCATCTTCTCAGGACACGTGTGATGGACTGTGGAACGAAAAAAGAAAATCGTGTATGGAACCTCTAACACTTTGTTTTTCGTTTTCGAGATAGAATGAGAAATTTGTCAACGTATGATACGGTAAGTCACCGACAAAGTTTGAAACTATATTGGTCAAGGGAAAACTATCGGTAAATAAAAAACAGAAAACGATAATGTTCGATCCAAAGACCATAAAAATAAAAATTACAAGTAAACAAATAAAGAAAATATAGAGAACAACAAATTGGACATGGTAAAAATAAAACTTTCAATTGAAAGAAAATACTAAATTTTATAAAATATTGAAATAGTAGAAATGCACGAATCAGTAAAGTCGACTCAACCTGAGACTCTGGGAATGTCTGACGTTGGGCGGTCCGAGGAGACAGGTACCCTAAGAGACAGGTACCCCAAGATGAACCCACCCAACAGTACAGGACGAGGTCCCATAGTAGGCCTGTGTCCCTATCTGAGGTACAGACGACGTAACGTCCACCTGAGAAATCGTGACTCGATGGTTCCTTCGGGTTTTCTTATGACCTCGTCCAACGGTCAAGGATGAGGTCCCCTAGAAGGACCGAGTCCTTAACTTGTTCGCAGAGATCATAGAGGACGTAACCGTCCGTCTAAGAAATGGTGACATGGTGGACCCTTCGGGGAATAGTAGAAATTTACAATAAATAATAGATATCAACTACGTTTTAATTATAATTATTAAGAAGGGTAGAAGGAAGAGAAGGTGGTGGATTAAAAATAATAAATATACGCATAAGAATGAAAGAGATCTCTAATAAAACATGAAAACGTAGAATATAAATCCGGACATAAATACACGAAATTTAACGTAGAAGTCTGGGAGATTGAGACTTTCTTCTCCTCTAGTCTTATAAATGTCATAAAAACACTAAGAAGGATAAAAATTAGAGAGTCATAGAAATCCGTATGATAAAGATGTAACGGTATCAAAAATTATGAGTATAAGAGACGAAGTTCAACAAAGTGGAACTAAGACATCAATTCGAATAAGTTACTAATCTTATTCTAAATTGACCGACCCTGAGTAGACGTTCAGCAACAAAAGGGGACCGATACAGATACCCACGATATAATGGAGTCAAAACCTGATATCCGTCTACATATAGAACTGGAAAGGTCAAAGTGTCATAGAACCGGTTCATATTGTAATGACTGAGTGTGAAAGAAAGAGAGTCTTTGAAGATCTGTCAAATGGTGACAGAAGATCGTAACTCACACCGATATCCGTTGGTCTCTAATTGGACTATCAAAAAGTGCGAGTGTCAACTAAACTACAAGAACTGTATTACGGACTCCCTCAGACCATTGAATTAGTCCTGAACAGACGAAACAATTATGTCATAGTAGGAAAAAACTTGTAGTACATCAGAAAATTAGATATCTAAAACCAGGACAAAATAAAGACCTCGTAAGAGAATCTGGTGACTTTTCTCAATAAAGTCAAAGTCTAAAAGTTTAGAGAAGTTTGTTTGGGTTAAATATATACAACCTAGAGACAGAAGGTTTAAACAATAAAAAACAGATTTAAGGCGAATTATTGGGGGTCAAATGAAAGGTAAAGAAAAACGAAGTAAAAGGAGAAAAAGAGTAACCAACAAGAGATACAAGAATGAGAAAAATCGTCCTAAGAAACTTTCAAACTTCCTTAAACGAACTTTTGGAAAACTCGAAAATAAAACGAAAATCATCAGTGACATAAAACCATAGACGAATCATGGTACACTTAGATACTTTCCCCCCTCTTTTGTGGACTTTACGAACCGAGACGATAAAGGAGGTATATCTCAAATAAGGAAATGTTTGTAGAGACGAAAGGTACCACCGAGTCCACCATTTCTTAGACGGACGTTACGTCCTTTGGGCTCAAACTAGGGACCCAACTCTTCTAGGGGACCTCCTCTCCTACCGATCGGGTCATAAGAACGGACCTCTTAGAGTCACTGTCTCCTCGGACGATTCGACGTCAAGTACCCTAACGTTTCTCAGCTTGTACTGACTCACTGATTCGTGCGACGAAAGGTACTCGTAGACAATTTAAAGTCCTTTCAGAATTTTTATATAAATTACTTTTACCAGTCACTAAAGAAAAAAGACATGGGATGTCATATCTTTTAAAGACAAAGTAAAATATCATTACTTTTCTCCAAATATAAGACGGATAATTAATTTTTACTGGTTAAATCATCAAGTCCAAGAGTAAATGAGAAGTTATCCATTGTGTTCCCCTTCACACAGAGAAGAACGGTAATGGGAACATACGGTAAATTATCTTAAATGTTATTAAGTTAAGGAAACTTTCAACAATATAAAACAATATAAACCGTTAAGAACAGGAAATATGATAGTCGAATTTCTTTTGGACATTTAAAAATATTCTTTAATAAGAAAGAAAGAAAAAAAAAAAGAATTTTATTCGGAAGAGTTCTTACGACTTCAAGTAGATCCACCGTCTAAAGTGTATATCGAAAACTAAAATGTTCACCATAAACGTCATAAATAGTCGTATTAAAAAGGTGATAATTCAGTTAGTTGTTCACAGTGGTTTATTGGTAAAACATCTTATAAAACATAGTACGTTGTATTGACGTTGAACAAAAGGTCCCATATAGTAGAGACAGGGACTTTCCCCAGTAGTCGAATAAAAGTTTGTTAACTAACCAACACACGAACTACATTAAATCAGTTATTCCGTTGTCTTTTCAGTTCGTTACTGTAGACTTACTTAGTCTGTATGTTTCCGAGTATGTTAGAGGGGTCCTAAGATCGATCCAAAACGTTATGAATCGTTAGAACCTAACGAAAGAAAAGGAAACTTGATTAAAGTCTTCATGGAGATAGGAATGAAGAAGGTAGAGAGGGAAGAAAAGAAGGAGAGAACGAAAATATACCAAACACATGTTAAGATCCAACACACAATGTTACAAATACGTAGTCATTTTATGTATTTGCTTACGATATCAAGTTATTCTGAATACTCAATTAAAGTGATTGTCTTTTTTATGTGTACATCCTCACAAAAAATAAATCACTCTAATACTAGAAATACACCAGAAAAAGACGACTTGGGGTACGGACAATTAACATAAACTAGTTCAGTGAAAGTTACCCCTCAACCCTCAGTTCCCCGGTACATTGAGTGACCTGACAACTGATATAAGACCGAACTTAAACTGACTTTAGACACCCAAACCAAACTATGAGGGGTTAAGACTTCTGTAACCACAACCTATATCGTAAGAACAGTCAAAATTCCAGAAAGAACTCTGAATCCGAAACTGGGTTACAAGGATCCCAATTTCGTCCCGACGACCACCTCAGTTTGGGTGTCTCTAAGACATTCCCTGAGTAAACGTAGATCACGGTCGTTACAGAACCTTGTACCTCTTTTGAGGTTCTGACTGACGACGGTTACCTTTGTCAGAAGGACCCTAGGTCCTGACTTTAATCAAATTATTTCGTTTAAAAACCTACACTGGTTTAGCGTATATCCGATGTAAATCGAAAGGATTTAACTAAGATATAAACGTAGGGAAGACCTGGTACGACTTCTTCCATTAATATATGTGTGTTTAATTTATACTTGGTATTTATCTGTACCTTCACTTTAACTTCGGTTCCTTATTATATCCATTATCTTTGACCATAAGGGAACGAGATAGGGAATAAATAGGAAAACAAGAGTAAGAAGAAAAGTAGTTTGTGAGAAACAATTAATTCAGATAAAAGTTATTTAACTATTTTTTAATCTTCAATAAAAATTCTGATACTTACGTCTGAACACATAAGAACGAGAGGAAATTACAATATTTTATTTAAAACTGTAATCGTTCATTGTAAATAAATAAATTGTCTTCTTCAAAGAGAAGAGGAACAGAGGTCTTTAACGAGTTAAAACCGTCCAGATAGAGATTGGTGCACACACCATCGAATACTTCTCTTTCATAGGAGAGTTTAGTGATCTACGTCTTTTGTGTAACATAGTCGTTCATAAAGAATGTACAAGTAAGTCATCCTCCATGATATCGTTTACAAAACACAACTAATAAAGTAAATTAGAATCGGTAACACTTTATGTCCATGATAATTATAGGGATATATTATCCACTTCTTTGACCCCGTGTCTCTCGAATCCACTGAACTGGTTTCAGTGTGTCGTCACTAACCATCTCCACTCTGACTTGCATCTTGTAGACTATCCTCTCAGTATGAGAATTCATGGTACTGAGGAGGGAGTAGTGTTTTGGTGATACATAATTGTTACCGGAGATTGATGGAGGATCCCATTTCCCGTTTGTAAACTCTTACTACTATCTCAGACTTCCAGTCTCACCTTTTCTGGAGTTAATAATAGACTAGGTCAGGACATTTCCTTCGTTTTCTCCTAGGCCTTTCGAGTAAATAGACAAGTTCAGGTGGATCGGAAGTACCCACTGATCTGCGATAAGGACGTTTAGGGAAAGATGATATTCTCAATGTCCCTACTTCCGAGTAATTTCTAAGTACAAGACATCTATTTAAAGGGACGTCAGGAAATAAATTAAACCGAATCACGTAGATTCCTTAACTGATTACAGTGACATTTGTAATCTTTCGTATCCTGCGGTCAATACCCTTTCTTCCTTTAGTAATAACTACTCTTAAACCTTCTCGACTCGAGGTTTAACGTATCACTGTGGGGTAACAGAGGTTGAAGTTATAAAGTCCACTTAAACACTATAAGAAAGTTTTGTCTCCGTAAGACATTCTTCTACGTCTAAAAAACTCAACTCAATATCTTTGTCAATTATAAGATCTACTGTCTTATGTCGGTGACTACACTTATAACGTCAAGTGAACTCGAGGTCTCCGAACGGAGAAGAGACTTTAGAGAACACAACGTGTCTTCTCCCGAAGGAAAAAAAGGAGAAAGGAGGGTTTTCCGAAAATACTACCCGTAAAAATTAATCCTGTGAAGACTACGTGTTTGTCCTAGATGGGAACTGTCAAAGGTAGAGTTGTGTACAAAAGGGAGAGTAAGTAGGTAGAATGAACAGTCAGAGGAAGAGGGAGACACTGATACAAACTTTACGACAGGGTGTGTAGGAAGGTAATGTCTTTCCTTTAAACTGTGGACCCCTCCGTTATAAAGGAGAATGACAGATCGACACGTCTCCCGTATGACCGATAAAGAGTTTTATGGTGTCAGTCGTCATAACTTTTGTAATCACGAAACATCTCCTTTGGTTCCTTAAAAAAAAAAGACTACTTTACGTTTAACATGTAAGGTATAGAGGGTAGTCACTCTTGTAGTAAAACGGAACTTATCAATACGTTCGTGGAAGTTTAGTTAATTCCCCGGCACTGACGAAACTGTAGGGTAATCGGGAACGGAAATCAATACACAGATAATTTCCGTCTTTATTTTCACTAAAACGGTCAGTCTCTACCTCAAAGTTTATAAGACCACAAGGTTGAGGTAACTTCTTCGTACTTAAATCGACGGGACGAAGAAGGTACCTACAAATAGAATGATATATACCGTGGGACACCACCCGTCTATAGTTTTTCTGTACCAAAGACTAAAGTTCCCCGAAGATCTTATCACCTTCTTTGACTCAAAGTCTTTACAGGTCACAGTTCGGATTTCAATGTAGTAAGTCCAGAGAAATGAGTTTATGAATTACGAGTAGACTTTGTCGTAATATCTTTGTACCTTGACCTTCCAGTAGGACGAGTAGACCCTAAGTTTAAGAAGTTGTTAACTCCATTATGAATAAACAGTTTAACTTATAAGTACCACATAACTCGTTCCCTATCTCACCAAGTTAAACACGAATATTTGTAAATAGTCTACTTAACGAGAGTTAAAAGACGAATGATTTCTCTTAGTCTGGATAAAATCACACCAAATTCATGTCCTCTCTAGTCTTCATTACCGTTTTAGTCTACCAAATACACCACATTAAACTCTCGATACCTTTCCAGGAGACTTAGACTTTTTTTTATAGGAATGATATAAATACACGGATTTAAAGTTGGTGACGCCATAATGAAACCGACAGTCGAACTCCTCCTACCCCGACTTCCATTCGAAACTACATCTCCCTTCCTTCCCTTTTCTATCATCTCTTTCCCATCTATGACGGGTGTAAATCTTGTATCATCCATGAGATACTAACTCACTAACTCTTAAAATTTACGTTTCATGATGTCTTTGTGCTTTCTCCTTTCTTAAGAATGATCTCTATCTCCTTCCAGTAATTGTTCACCGTGAAACTTGTAACTACCCAACCCAACCCAAAGTCATTCTTCTTTAATTCCCTCTTTCTCGTAGATTTTTCTTCTTTATAGTATTGACGTCCCACTTGATTAAATTTTCCCTCCACTTTAAATGAATGTTATCACCAAGAGTTTCACACCAGGACCTTGAGCCCCAAGGGTACTAGAAAAGTACTATTATAATTTCACTATAAACGGAAAAAGTGAAAGTAAGAGAACACTTGTATGTCACCTCAAAAGACCTTCGATATAAAACACACTATAAAGTTTTCTGACCTACACTTACGTTTATACTCTTAAATGAACAAGAGGTAAATTGGTCGATAATCTTTAGACATTTTGATATCTTATAGTGAGAAAAGTGAATTATATAAAAATAAAGTCTTTTATACAAAAATTTTAATTATACCATAAATATAATCGTATATCACTTAAATAAAAATAAATTTTAAATTACGATATTACAAATTTTAAAAACAAATTAAAAATTAAATTCTTAAGTGAGTCACTATATTCTTGGTGATTCAGACCCTTCTCACACGACCGACAAAGAGCTTTATCGTGATAGTTATCCTAGCTTTTGTTATGAAACAAATCCCTTTCCTGTCAACCCTCACAAATTATCAAAAATGTACGATCTTCCCCAGGGGTCCCTGAAGGAACCACCGAGTCACCATTTCTTAAGTGTATGTTTCGTCCTAAGTTAGGGACCCGGGTTTTCTAGGGACCTCTTCCTTTACCGTAGGGTGAGGTCATAAGAACGGGCTCTTTAGGGTACCTGTCTCCTCGAACCGTCCGATGTCGGATACCCCAGTGTTTTCCCAGACCGTGGTAAATCGCTGATGTGTTGTTGTTTCCCTAGGACTTTATTTTTACAAATTCTTAGTAACTAGATCAGACACATCACATTCCACACATCACATCGACCTGTTTGGACTTCTCCAACCAAACTCAGAACTTGCGATAAGCGTTTCGTACCGAAAACGCAACATTCGTTTCTCCTCGACTTCTTTCAAACACACCTTCTCTAACCGAACTAGTCTTAACACGAAACCTTCTCTTAAGACCGTTCGTATACTTCCTACCTAACTTCCTCCCTTCCTTTACTTCTGTTTTTTGTGGGTTCTTCTTCGAGACCGTCACAGATCTATTTCTGGACTGGACCTCGTCCTCGGTACCCTTACATTTCTTCCAATTTTTAAAATTTTTTTGTATATATACGTTCCGTAATCACTTGCACCAGTAACGAACTTACCTTCCGACTACGTACGTACGATTCAGTGAAGTCGACACAGACTGAGAAACACTGGGGTACCTGACATCGGGTGGTCCGAAGAGACAAGTACCTTAAGAAGTTCGTTCATATGACCTCACCCAACGGTAAAGGAAGAGGTCCCACAGAAGGGTTGGATCCCTACGACTCGAGGACGTAACGTCCGTCTAAGAAATGACGACACGGTACCCGCTTCGGGTATATTCCGGCTTCCTCCCCAGTTTCTCTTGAGGTCTAAAAGAACGAGATAGTTGTTTTACTAGTTTGTATAATAAACTCCAGAATTCCCGTTTCGAAACTCTACCTACGATAACAATTTTACGGTCCGATGGACTACATTTTGGGGTAGAGATCACCATTGGGTGAGGTCATAAGAACGGACCCCTCAGGGCACCTGTCTAAGAACGGTAGATACCCCAGTGTGTCTCAGTCTGTGCTGACTTCGTTGAATCGTCGTCGTCGTCGTCGTCGCCAGTGATCGATACAATCCGTTCAGTGGAGTAAATACGGAATGAGAGGAGTGGACATTGTACCACTACTGTAATCATGGATACAATATTCCAACTACACTTATCGTAGTAGTCATTAGTTCACGAGTCTTTCCACGGACTGAGTGTCATTCAAGAAACATTTACAAACAGTTCCTTTTCTACCCCACATCTTCTTTCCTACTATGTCTTAACTCGTACTCTCCTCGGAACAGACCTACACCCTCGTGTCCTTCCATTCACTAAAATGACTAAACATAGTAATTTGTATCCACCCCAACGGATTTGGTTAGAAGTCGAGGGTACGAATCAAATAGACTGCATTCCGTCCCAACCGATAACCTTTAGAATCCATTTAAAAGGTCTTCAAACAAAAACAAGTAAATTCGAAAACGACCGTCAAACACGATAGTAAGTCGGCACAGACTGAGAAGCGCTGAGGTACCTGACATCGGGAGGAGTCTGTTCTTATGACCTCACCCAACGGAACGGGAGGAGGTCCCTGAGAAGAGTTGGGTCCCTAGCTTGGTTCCAGAGGACGTAACGTCCGACTAAGAAATGACAGACTCGGTGGTCCCTTCGGGTTCTTATGACCTCACCCATCGGAGAGGGAAGAGGTCCCCTAGAAGGGTTGGGTCCTTATCTTGACTCTAGAGGACGTAACGTCCACCTAAGAAATCGGTCTACGAAATAAATTCGATCTTAAAGTTTCTCATCTCCTAACACCATTAAGTACCGAAACCCTCCGGTTATCCTTCACCATCCTTACTATCTCCTATGTCTGACCACGAAATGAAGTTTACCAGAATACAAGATAGAAATTTAAATACACCTAAAACATAAAATAACTGAATTTCACCGAGTGAATTTCACAAGATACAAGATAGAAATTTAAATACTCTTAAAACGTAAAATAAGACATTATTATACTCAAATAAAACCATACATTTGTACAAAATTTAATGGGTAGTAATTCCTTTTTCTACGAAGTCTTTCTCCGAGGAACGAATAACTCATGGGGGTCGTGTTACGGTGTATGGGGGTCGCCATGTGACTAAACTCGTCGAGACTAAATTGGGTTAATATGTCGGGTCGTCCCTTTTTTCTTAGTTGAGACATATACGAAATCAAGAAACGTCCTTTTTGTTACTTAGTATTTCTAATTAGCACAGAAAAGAACACTCAAATTATTTATTATAGCCAAATGTCCTTCCTACTTTTCAACTATATACATTAATTACGACTTACTTTTTACGACGTCAGTTTCTAGACGTGTTTTACGACAGAAAATTTTATATACCTCCCCCACGAAAAAAAAATTTTAAGTACTTCTCAACTAAAATTCGATTCGTTGTAAAAGACATTTCCATTAACTTCTGTGGGGGAAGGGGTTACGTCAGTAAGAGGAAGGTTTTCCTTTTCTTATTTCAAGATGTTTATTTGGTCGAAAGACTTATTACAAGTCAGGGTCCCCTTCCTTAAATTTAACCTAAAGTTAATATTTATTTACAAGTTTTTAAACGAACTTACTCAGGGACGATTATGTTTCCCCTTTTACGTGGTTATATATTGTATAGTCCACCAGTCAGGACTAATACACCAATTATCACCGTGAGGTTTAACACTTCCATTACACACGGAAGACTATCTTGCGTCAGTTGCAAATTGGAATTAGATTAGTTTGAAAATTCGGATTAAAGATCAAAGGTATATAAACCCTTGATCTCCTTGTTCAATTTACTATGGTATTCCTTTATTCCTGTGTTTAGGTCTTATATCTTGGAAGATCTTTTGTTAACTTAACTAAGAAGTTTTGGAGTTACGTCTTTTAAAATTGCCAGAGACACACACAAACACACATGACCGTTCACAAAACTCTTAGAACTAATCTATGATTAATTATTTTTATTTTCTTGAACTTTACGGTCAACCCCTTTGAACTTCCACCAGATCTATAACTTCTTCTCATCCCTTAATAGTGAGTAAAAGAGTCCGACCGATTACCAGAATTCTAATATGTCCTGTACATGGAATAAAAATCCTATACACACGACTTCATAAATCCGTTATTTCATAACACTCTAGTTGGTGAGTGAAAGTTTACTAAATCGTTATCTTAATCTCTCTCTTTACTTTTTCTTTGTCTCGCTCTCTGTCTAGAAAGGTTTTTGACCATTTTTATAATTGTTAACTTAAATTCATCGTAAATATACCAACAAAGATCGTGTTAAAAATTAAGAAACATACAAACCCAAATGGGTAGGTTATACACTATTAGTGACACAATTTACACCCCTCTATTACCACTGTTCCTGTTTGTCCTGGAGGAACGAAAGTACCTTAAAGTTTAACCAACTCTTGTCAAGTTATCACTCTATACGTACATTTGCTGATTAGTACACAACGTTATACAATGTTTCTTTTTTTTTCTTACTTTACAGTACTCTCTCTCACTACGACGACTCAGTGAAATCAGTACAGTCTGAGACACACTGGGACATCTACCGTCGGGTGGTCCGAGGTGGCAGGGACCATAAGAGGTCCGTTCTTGTGACCTCACCCAACGGTAAAGGAAGAGGTTACGTACTTTCACTTTTCACTTTCCCTTCAACGAGTCAGTACAGTCTGAGAAGCACTGGGGTACCTGACGTCGGATGGTCCGAGGAGACAGGTGTTCTAAAAGGTCCGTTCTCATGACCTCACCCCACGGTAGTGGAACAGGTCTCTCTCACTATCTCCCTGTGCTTAACCTATTCCTACCCCATTCAACCTTAGTTCTAACGACCCTCTTTATAGTTATTGGAGTCTATACGTCTACTGTGGTGGCAATACCGTCTTTTACTTTTCCTTGATTTTTCGGAGAACTACTTTCACTTTCACCTCTCACTTTTTCAACCGAATTTCGAGTTGTAAGTCTTTGGATTCTAGTACCGTAGACCAGGGTAGTGAAGTACTGTTTATCTACCCCTTTGTCACCTTTGTCACAGTCTGAAATAAAAAAACCCGAGGTTTTAGTGACGTCTACCACTGACGTCTGTACTTTAATTTTCTACGAATGAGGAACCTTCTTATCAATACTAGTTGGATCTATCGTATAACTTTTCGTCTCTGTAATGAAACGGTTGTTTCTAGGTAGATCGGTTCCGATACCAAAAAGGTCATCAGTATATACCTACACTCTCAACCTGACACTTCTTTCGACTCGCGGTTTCTTAACTACGAAAACTTGACACCACAACCTCTTCTGAGAACTCTCAGGGAACCTGACGTTCCTCTAGGTTGGTCAGGTAAGACTTCCTCTAGTCGGGACCCTAAAGAAACCTTCCTACTACGATTTCGACTTTGAGGTCATGAAACCGGGGGAGTACACTTCTCAACTGAGTAACCTTTTCTGAGACTACGACCCTCCCTAACCCCCGTCCTCCTCTTCCCTGCTGTCTCCTACTCTACCGACCTACCGTAGTGACTGAGTTACTTGTACTTAGACTCACTTGAGGCCCTTAACCACTACCTGTCCCTCCGGACCGCACGACGCTAAGTACCCCAACGTTTCTCNAAGGAAGGACGGTTCCCATCTCAATCCAGGGTACCGGTTCTCATCTAAATCTACATTGACTTAGTGAAAAAACGAGTAAATAAGTTTTTTAGTCTCCTCAGTCTAAGTGACCTCTTCGACGATGGATATTCCCTCTATCACACAGTCTTTATCGTTTCGAATACACCAGAACATGTTCGAAGGAAAGTCAGACACGAAGCAAAACGGGTAGACACTTTACTATTGTTACGAGAGAAGAGTCCTAACAATTCTTCTAATTTCCTGTGTCACGATAAGGAACTGTATATCACTTATACTTTGAACTCAGTCGTGACCCAGTTAGTGAACTGTAAGGAATAGAGCGAATATACAGGGTTGTTAAGGTATGTTCCTTCACGTCAAAAACCAGGACAAAATTTATACTCCTGAAACCGCTAGTCGAGTCGACCAATTCGGAGAAAGGAGCCAGTGACTCACTCAACAGTAGTCTATCATTGGATGTGAGTTAGTGACCTCTTCGAACGGTCGGTAACCCACGAGTCCTGTCCTACCCAAAGAGGAGAAACGGAAACCAGGAATGGAAGGAAAAGGAAAAAAAAAAAGAAAGAGAGAGAGAAAGAGAGAGAGAGAGAAAAAAAAAAAAAAAAACCGAGAAAATTCACAGAGATTACACCTTAAGATTAGTCTTTATCGTCTTCCCATGTCACTAAACGAAGTCGATTACCCGAGAAGGACTCCAACCTAACTTTCGTGACTCCTGGGATGGTACGGTCTATAACCCACCCCCTCCAATACAGATTACGTTTCTCTTTATTTCAGAAACTCAAGACGTTCACGGCGGGAACAAGACACGAGGATTCTTTAACATATAAGAATTCTTTAATACATATACGACCTCCATTATTCGTCGTCCAGACAATCGAACGTCATCTGAGGTTCCAAAGTACAATTTACTAAAAACCACTCCTTCAACGGTAAGGGAGACTGTTATTAGACGAGACAAGTAACGAACAGAGTAACGGGTTGAGTCGAACATCCCGAAACGGTCAGAAGTACTTTTCGAAAGAAAGGTCCGTCGCTCTTTCAACTTCCAGTCTTCCTCCTGTGTCACGTTCTTACATCTTCGAGTGTCCTAAACGACTCACTACTCTGGAAGAGATCGAGTCTCTTTTCACTTTTCGGGAAAGAACGGTAGTTTAAATTTTAAATAGTTCTGTTCACCTTTTGTTTGTGTCCTTTTAAATAAATCTTTCGTAATACGAAAGTCGGAAGGCTAAGGAAACTTTTTTAGGAGGTAGTCTTTCCCGTCCCAACTTAAGACGTCGTTTACCCTATCCTTTCTTCCTTGGTGGGTCGTATGTATCCTCTCCTAACTTGGTCTTACATTTGACTTCCGTGATCCATAACGACAACAGAGATATTTACGTGACACAACTTCTCCACCACGAGTCCGAAAGTTGGTTACTGATCGTTCACAGATGTATTACTCGTCGTTGGGGATGAGACATAGATCTCTAGTGTATATACCTCATTGTCGGAGGTGGCCCGTACCGACCGATTAACAGACTTCGGACCTACTTCTCTCTCCTAATATAATGTACGAGGTCGTATAATGTAATTCGACTTAGGACTAAGTCTCGGTTATAAAAACAAGTCACTACGAACCACGAAATCTAGAGAGGGACCATCTCAAATAGAGGGACTCCTTTTTGTCACTATCGATATTTCTCGTCAGGTATTTAAAAAAAGGAAAGAAAAAAATAACCTTCTATTAACGAAATGTTATAACACAACCGGACACGGTATGTAGTTGTACGTAGTCGGTGTCCACATGTATACAAGGGAGGGAGGTCTTGGGGGGACGGGACGAGGGACACAGTGCGTCTTTTAAGGGTGAACGACAGATAAAATGTATACCATTACACATACAAAGGTACGATAAGAGAGTTAAGTAAGGCGGAAGAGGAAGGGGGCGGATGACTTTATCCAATTAGTCATGGTAGAGAAATTTAAGACATGAGTACACAATTATATGTTATAAACAGAAAGAGAAAGACTGAATAAAGTGACACATATTATCCGAGATCCAAGTAGGTGGAGTAATCCTGACTGAGTTTACGTAATAAAAAAATTTGTTGACTCATTATGAGGTAACATATATACACGGTGTTAAAGACATAGGTAAGTAGACAACTACCTGATCAACGAAGGTATAGACAACATTTTTCACGACGTTGCTTGTAACTCCATGTACGTAGAGAAAGTTAATGTCAAAAGAGTCCCATATACGGGTCATCACTCTGACGACCCAGTTGGTTTTGGGACCTCGTGAAAAGATAGAGTCATATCTCTGCAGAAGATCGTTTTCCTTGTGACCTGACTCTCAGTAAACACGCTCTGACCCTAAAAGATCTGAACCGTGACGGTAACCCGTCCACAGACTGAGTTCCATTTGGTCAACAATAGTGTCTTAACGGTGGAAGATTAGGTATTTCACTCTCTCTTACTCTTGAAAGAAGTCTAATGTTGGTCAGTCTTTTGAGTTACACATGTTGTCTATTTGAGTCTCTTCGAGACCAACCTATTGTCTACTCCTTACTTCTTGGGTAACGAATGGAAAGGAGACGAGGAAGGGCGAAAGGGAAGTTCACCGAAGTGGTTTGGAAATCTGTAGGTATCAAAGGTTTTATCGGAGGGTACGATTAGGGGGATCTCTAGTGTATCATCTTTAAAATCAGAAAATAATGGCACCAAAATCTGAACACACACAAGATTTTAAAGTCATCCTCTTAGTGAGCCTTCCACTAAAATGTTTATTTTATCTTTGTACGTTCTCCTACAGATACGGGACGTTAAGGGTTCAAAATAAAACAACAACAATAAAAAAATTTCGAGTCAGGAAGAGATGATACATCTTTAGACGTCACTAAAACCAAGTTTAATTTGGTGTAACTATGAAACGATGACACACCCAATACTAACATATAACAACCAATTTCTTTTTAAGAGGTACAACCAGTCAGAGTTTTCCTTGTTATACTACTGTTTCCCTAAGGGTCCACCGAGTCACCATTTCTTAGGACGGTCACGTCCTCTACGTCCTCTACGGCCAACCCAGGGACCCAGTCCTCCTAGGGGACCTCCTCCTTTACGTTGGGTGAGGTCATAAGAACGGCCCTTCAGAATACCTGTCTCCTCGGACCACCCGATGTCAGGTACCTCAATGTTTCTCAGCCTGTGTTGACTCACTGATACATGTGTTCGTACACTACTGTTTTCGAAGAGACAATCCACAAAATAAGACTGATCCTCTTCCTTTCTCCGCCACGTCTATTTATTGATTTCGTCTCAGATACCTTCCTCAACATACTATAGACCGAAAACTCAATTTCAAGAATGATCTGGTTTGACAGCCCAATTTTTTTCGTTTTTCGCTTTTTTTTTTTTTTTTTTTTTTTTTTTTTTTTTTGTNTTTTTTTTTTTGTTTTTTTTTTGTTTTTTTTTTTTGTTTGGGTTTTGTCCTTCGTCTCTCCATCCGCGCAAACTTGACACTCAAAAACCAAATTTCTTACACAGATTCAATCCTTCTCTAAAATATCTTAGTATTTCGTAACTCTTAAATTTCGATCTTCCCTAGTTTTACTAAAATAGGGTTCTCGTCGAAATCAAAAACTCTCCTCGAAAAGAAAAAGAATTTTGCTTACAAGTATATATTCGTTTCCTAAAACTAGAAAACTGATCGGAGAATCCCTTACAAGAAGAAATGTTATACGTACCCCAAAACCTTACTGACCATTTCTGAAAGACTCCTTTCTTTTACATTATCATACAACCCATTTAACTCTTTAACTTTATTAATGGGATTTAAATAGTTCCATTAAAGTAATTGTGACCATAATAGTTTATAACAACGACTCTAGTAATTTTGTCAGGAGTCAACTTTACCTTAGTGAATACACGAAATCACTACCATAAAAATAATGTAAAAAATTTAAACTTTTTGTCTTACGTTAGTTAATTCGATGTACAGACGTCTTTTTTCCAGTGTAAAAACGTTAATAAAATTGTATTTCTTCACAATGTATATCTCAGTGACAGTTAATGATCTTTATTAATACATAAAAGAACCCATTAAAGAACCATTAATTTCACAGTCACTTCGTATTCTACGAAACAATTACTTTTCTAATTTTTTGGAGTGCTCAAATAGTATAAAACAACTTTACACCAAGTCACAAATAATAGTATTAAAGACTAACAATAACGTATTGGAACTTAGCATAATTACGTGTTTAGTGCTCACATTCGGTTTATTATTGAGTACTTCATTTTTTATGTAGTATACTCCACCAAGTTATCGTTAGTCTTAATACTATTATTTGTAATTGGACACAAAGTTGTTTCTTTGTTGTTGTGAGATTTTTATAAAAAAGAAAACTAAAACTTTCTTAGATACTGTGATTAATGTTTTTGTTAATGACTTCTCCTTTTTTTCTTTTTTGTTTATAACGGGATAAACAAAGGTTCATATGATATGACTTATCATATTTGTATGTTTTGACGTTTGTCTTAAAAATACTTACTTTATTAAAGATTTTACAACTTTTTCTGTAAAACTCACTTAAAAAGTGCAACGTACAACATACAAGAACTTTAATTAGTACGATTGGGTAGGAATCGATCTGTTCTGAAATGAACAATGAAATCTTCTTCCTCCACCCAAATTTAACTAAGTAAGAAAATAAGGATAGGAAATACTCTGGTCATTTCTACACTGTACTCTCTCATTTATCCAGTTACACGGGAAGAACAAAGGTCTACAAAGGACCCTCCTCGTTCTCTTGGTGTCCTTTAGAGCATCCCTGTGTCCATTCTAACCCTACGAGGACCTAAGACTTGGATTCTTCTATCCTGTATTTTGTTTATGTAACGTTTCTACCTTTTAATCCTCGACAACATTACCACACGCTCTAGACCGAGAATCTCATCTAAAAAGCTCTCATCTAAAACACGATAATTACACATACACGAGATCCACGAATCAACCATTCAGCACAGACTGAGAAACGTTGGGGTTCCTGATATCGAGTGGTCCCAGGTAACAGGTGCCCTTAAAGGTCCTTTTTCGCGACCTCACTAAACGGTAAAGGAGGAAGTCCCCTAGAAGGACTGGGTGCCTAGTTTGGGTGTAGACATAGAGGACGTCCTCCTAAGAAATGGTGACACTGTGACCCCTTCGGGTCTTTCCTCTCGATTTTACTCTAAAACCCGTAGAGAAAAGTTGAGAGGAAAGTCACTGAAAGGTAAACCTTCTAACTTTAGTCAGAACCATTCCAATAAATGTGTTACCTTTAACCGTTTATGATGGTTAGTCTCGTAAAAGAAAAAAGTCTTTCGGTTAAAAAATCGTTTGATCTTTACTACCCTTCTCTTTACCCGACACCTAAACTTTCAGTGAAACTAGTTTTATCACTGGTGATATCTCGAGTTAATCTAAGAGAAATTCATCTCCGTTTCTAAATGTAAATAAATGGAACAATTTTTACTGGGGAATAGACTAGGTATTCGGACTTATTTAAACCTTTTAGACCAGGTCACAAAAACTAAACTGAGAAATGGTAAGTGTAGTTCGAAGATTATGACTGTACTGGAAACGACGGAAGACGGGGTTGTCTGAGGGTAATTAGAAAAGAAGTTTCTTGTTTACTTTACCTCCTAGATGATTCCTTGAAGACATCCTGTCCTGACCACGAGGAACACTGGACTGTCAGGAGACTAAAAGGTTCCTCGAAAATAAATCACTTTCAAGTTCGTGGAACATTGTATAGTCTGTAGGGTATAGACCTGAGGGTCCAAGAGAAACGTAAGGATAAGGGTTCATAAGCAGTATGATGAGAGAGTGAGAGAACACGTACGGAAACGGTTCTCAAGAGAAGGAGAAGGAGTGGTAGACAGATTAGGGGTTAAGTTGTCCTTAATATCTTTTTGACAACGGACGTTTTAGAGTAGAATAGGTGTTATCAGTAACGCACAGTATAGAGGTTCTTGTCCCCGAGAAATAAAACGTTTATAAAAACTTGTTAAACCTTTAACGTTAACGCTCGTGTGACATGTGTGACATCGGTTCCCAAAGACAATTTGAACCTTGTTTAGATCCTCGATGACAAATGTATTAACTTCCCTACTCCCCCCTTCACTTTTCCTTTTCCGTAGAAAAGCCCTACTCAAACATGAGCTTCTAGGATCTTGAGTTTTAAAACCATAATTATAAACACGGATTTAATCAAATGGAATCTCGAAAGATGATATCTCTACACCCAGATTCTAGTAATTGTCCAAAAGACCAAATACCTGTTCTTGACTTTGAACCCCTCGGTCTAATTGAAAAAACAGATTAACAGTACCCTACCTTCCGACTTTCCTGGTCGACCCCCTTACGTAGTTTTTGTACATCTATATAAACGTCAGGATCAAGAAATCACAGTTCGGAAGAACAAAAAGTAAAAGGATACTAGTGTAATACTAAATAATTATTTGTAAATGTAAAAAGTTTACCCCTATAAATTTATTTTGAAATAGCTGTACAGTAAAAATATTTTAATAGACCACCTAGCTTGGGTCCAGAGGGTGTAACGTCCACCTAGGAAGTGATCGACTCGGTGGCCCTTTCGGGTTCTCATGTCCTCACCCATCGGATAGGGAAGATGTTGTCTAGAAGGACTGGGTCCTTAGCTTGACCCCAGAGGACGTAACGTCCCTCTAAGAAATGATCAACTCGATGGTCCCTTCGGGAAAAGTTTATCCTTATAAATTTATTTTGAAAGTAACTTTACAGTAAAAATACTTCGACAAAACAATTAAAAAAGGAACAAAAATAACAATGAAGTTTAAAATTTTATTTTAATAGATTGAGGTCTGTTTCCCAAAATCTCTCTAAATGTACCCTAAAACTTCAACGATCCGAGTGTAGACTTGTGGATTAGCGAAGGAAGAGTAGAGGAACACAACAGTTTTCGGTTAAAAACGAGGATCTATTTCAGAACCAAAATAAAACGACCCCCTACCCTAACCCCCATCGTACTAAAATTTGTAAAGACTGAGGAGAAAAACGTGTTTCCACAAAGAGAACCGTCCTTAGGATTGAACCGACCTAAGTGAAACCACACCCACACTGGGATCAAAAGGAGGTCGGTTATAAAACGCACCGGTACGGTCAACCCTCTCGGTTTGAGAGAGAGGACTGGTTTCTAGTATTTTTCCGTTTCTGTTCACGAGTTCCGTGAAAAGACTCTACTACTAAATTTAATAGTACGAGAGGACCCCAGGAACTCTTTATCCGGTGAGAGACTAGTAAAAACTCGTGAACGGTCGTACGGACTTTATACTCCTCTCCCTCTTCTACACAGACGAAAAGATTAATCAAAAAAGGAGGTGATTCAGTATAGGGGAAGGAAAATTCACTGCCTTTTGTAATCTCAAGAATTCTCTACAGATAAAAGGTGACCCCAAATGTAGTAGCAAAATAGATTAATAAAGGGTTAATGCTTATTATTAATTTGGTTTACCACTACGTTTGACCACACCATTGTTAGATAGAAAAGTCTTCTCGAAGGGTTTCCTCAATATCTTGTGGTCCCAACTAGTAAGAAACAAGTCAGAGTTTTCAGTCGGAACTTCTTTCGTTTTCAATGTTTAGAACTAAAAATTTGGTACAACCTACGGGGAACAGGGATTAGACTCTCTCTTCTGACTACTTAAGTCAAAAGTTGAGAAAAACTGTGGAGTTCTCACAAAATTATCAACGTCATTTGTATCCGTACGATGTCTTCCTCTTAAACAACCGACTCATTGATAATCAATTGGACCTCAGTCCTCTGGACCTAGATCTCACTGACGCACAGACTCAGACGGTCTTTCTTGGAACCACTTACGGAGAACAAAACCGTAATAACACAGACCACCGAGGAAGGTGGTAGTCTTCACAGGATGAAGTTTAAGAAGATATTGAACGATCTACCTGTTCGTTTTACAGCTGAATCTATAACTATAGACTAACGTTCTTAGATTCTGAATTTAGTTTAACAGATTCACCATAAAGAGTTGGAGTTTGTAGGATAAATTAATTCTAGTTTATTCTTTGATTATCTACTTTGATATGTGAAAAGTACTGTCGGGATGTATATGTTCGATTTAAATGTTTTAAAGACCTTCTTTCTTCTTTTATAGAAATTCTAGAACATATCTGTTTCTAAAAAATTTACTCTGAAGTATTTTTACTTTTTGAAAGAGGAGAAGTCTGTGTGTTTTTTGACTTTTCGGTGTCTGTCCCTCTTTTATAAGTGTTACATCGATTCTATCCTGAGAATAAACTTTATATATTTCGATTACTTTGTTTCTGTTTAGTAGTAAAAAATTTTTTTTCACTTGTTTTTGAACTTGTTTATGAGTTTTTATATAATCTTAGCGTTAATACATGCACTTTTCTACAAATTGTAGCTTCTTTGCGTTTAATTTTGGTGTTCTATAAAATTCGGGTAATTTTAACAATTTTAAATTTTGACTGTCGTGATTTACGGTCACTTACTGACTTTCAAAGTATGAATCGACCACCCTTATATTTTCCCATTCAACCAACCGTCGTATAGCATTTCAATCTGTGCGGGAATGTGAGGTTGGATAGATAGGATGAGTTTCATAAATGGGTCCTCTTTTCTTTTGTCTACTGGTGTTTCCCTGAACTTGTCTTTATAACTATCGTCCAAATGAGTGTCATCGAAGTTTTACCTTTATCGAGGAATCTAACAGTTGTACATTTAACCGTTTGACACTGGACAAATATTACCTTTGGATACGTTGTTGCTTTTTTTATTGAAGTCAATGTAGAGTGTTGTCCTCACTTAGAGTATCTATTATACAACACTCCTTCTTACACCCGTGTTTTCTCATATACGGTCCACTAAGGTGAGTATATTTCGAGATCTTCTCCACTTTCCCTAGTTACCACTATCTTTAGGTTAGTCGTCAATAGTCTCACAGAGACACACATACTTTCCCCCTTACAACTCACCTTTCATCTAACTTCTTTGAAAGACCTACTTCCTTTACGATTAAGAGAAATAGATTAACTATATATGTACCCACAAATGTGTATAATTTTAGTAGTGACTTACTTCTGCTCCACACAAGCAAAATTATGACATTTTATTCAGTGTGATAAAGAGTCAAATAGTTCAGGTAAGAGTGTGTTATTACAAAAGGTTTATAAAGATTCGTAGTGTTAAGAAAGAAATCTGTTTTACAATGTACCTTAAAGTTATATATTTTATCGTTTTCGGTTTAAAGACCTCAACTCTACTCCTTCCCCAAGACTAGTTACCTTTCGTAATTATTTATGTCTACTCTTTGGTGATGTGTAATCGTGTGTTCACTGGAAAGACCAGTAAAATTACCGAGTCCGTTGGTCCACCCAACTAACGGGAAGACTACCAACTAAAAGCACCTAAAAATCATCACCTACCTTTATCTCTTGACTAGTTTTAATAGGATGTAAAGATAAGTGACAGTCCAAAATCCCTTAGTAGATGTACTTTAAAATTCAAAAGTAAAAATATACTGGTAGTGAGAGTGACAACGAATTTTTTAAGGAGAAAAGGGGTCTCCCCTTTCTACTCCCGGTGTATTTTTTGAACCTACAAAAACCGAAAAGGTCAATAGTGTCGCATTCCTTGGTACTCGTCGTTTCAGAGGACGTTGTGTACTATACTTCGTCACCCCTTTCAGGACGTACCCTTGGTCGTATTCACGGACGTCACAGACCTCTACCACCGCGAAGTCCAGTCGGACACCCGGATATTGAGAGTCTTCCTGTTTGTGAAGAACCCATGGTAGTCCGAATTCAGGTGAGGGGCGGGGTTTAAGAGGTACACACAGGACACCCTGGTCGTCGTGACACTTCTTCGGTTCCAACACCTATAGGGGGTGTACCGCGAGTCCTTTGAGTTGCTCTCATTCCTTGACCAGTTCTTCGACCGGTTCTTCATACTACGGAAAAACCGAAGGCTCAGAGACTAGTTCGTCTAGGGTACTTAGGATCCGGGTCCGGACTTGTTCGGACCGTTCAAGGGAAGGAACGACTGGGTGTCACTCTTGTACCACCGGTTTCAACTACTTCACTTCAGGTGGTAGGTCAAGGTCTCTTCTTCCCCGACACAGACCGTCACTGACAACCGGTGGACTGCTACTGTCTACTACTCCAACACATGTTATAGTAGAGTCGAGAGTTGAAGGACCACAGGAACGAGTTCTTTTTAACGGTCTTACAGTCCCGGAACACGGACTTCCCGTGGACACGATTTCGTGTCGAATTATTTGGTATGAGGTGATAGTTTTTTTTTTTTTTTTTCCTTTTTGAACCTACAAAAACCTAGTCAACTACGACTCCAAAAGTAAGAGTTGTTACAGGATGAGTGTGTAAAAACCCAAAGGGTAGGATATCGTCGACCAAACTAAGTAAATAAATAAAATTTTAAGTTAAACACTATGTCAATCTTCTCTGACAGTCGTTCCCTCTCAGTTTACCTTTCAAATAAAAAAAAAAGAGGTTTCCCATTTACCACCTGTTCATCCCCTGACGACCGTACCCCGAATAACCTAAGTAAACCAAATAAAAAAGGATTTTAGGAAGGGAGATTCTCCTGTTTCAAGAAGAAAAGAGAAATTCACGTTTCGGGTTTCACTCTTTTTAAACTTTAAACTAAATTTAAAAAAACTAAACCTTGTCTGATTTCTTTTGTGACTCCGACTGACTTAAAAGAAATTAAATTTATCCTCTCTCTAACCTTAAGGGTGCTCTCCTGACTAACAACTTTAAGTATAAATAAAAAAATTTAGACAGTAACCCCTATACGACTAAAACTTCCTATTTTGTCTCTCATTCCTCGAGGTCTTTATACACACTCTGACCCGGTACTTTCCTACTCCTTCTCGACTTCGGTCACTATCGGCTATCGGGGTGGTTGTGTGACTCTGACCGAGCACTTCGGTGGACGTTTAGGGGACGGAGTTGATAACGAGACAATCCGAAATATAAAGGAGGTAATCTTTATAAAGTACTAAACTCATACTCAATATGTTTTTGTTTTTTCTCTGTTATTCTGGGGATTTGGTTTTTTTTTGTTAATTCCTTTTAAGAACGTCAACTTTTACGAATCGTTTGACCTTATTTGTTTCCTTTTACTACAGAAATAACATCCTAAAGGGACCTGGACATTATAAGAGTACACGTAAAACTTAGAGGTTCTTCTCGATATCCTAATCGGTACATTCTTCAGAATTGAAGTTTACTCTCCTTTTAAAATGGGTAAATGGAGGGTAATTGTAGAATCCTCCGACTGGATTTTTTTTTTTTTTACGAAACTAGTTTCGTAACTTTTTAATGACAATTTTACGTTTAGTATTGTCCCTGTACTATTATAAACTTTCGTAATAATTGGTTGAATTGAGGAGTCAAATCAAATAGTTTAATTGACGTTCACGGAACATTTTGAGAATACCCTTCCTGTAACCTGACTTAATTTCGCACTGTCCCCTGTCTGCTATAGTTATTAGATAGGTCTTCCGGTCCTTCTGTGTTATCTAGCTGGTTTCACTGTTGTAAAGACTTAAAATTCATTAATAGTCGGAGTTAGAGACATCGTTTGTAGTCAGTTCTTGGTATATTCTCTTTTCTCTGTAAGTTAAATAAATTTGTGTTCTTAGTATGTGTAGTCTAAGATCGTAAAGATATAATTGAATTTTGTATTTTGTTTATTTACTAACGGTCGTTGTTTACCTTACAAATTTCAAAAGAGACCTACGTTTAAACAAAAAACAACATGCCTCTTGACTGTAACTTTGAGTTCCAAATCGACCAAATACAACTGTCATAGTCACCGTGGTTTGGATAAAGGAAAGTAAAGGAAAGGTAAAAAATTTTTTTTGAAAAAAACAAAAAACCGACGTAGTACTCCGTATACCCTAGAATCAGAGTACGGAGAACTTCACCTTCGTACCTCAGGATTGGTGACCTGGTAGTGCCTTAAGAGAGGAAAGGAAAGAAATACAAGTAAATTCACTCTAAAGGGACAGAGAGGAGGTCCACTTAGATGGACTAACCTAAGACCGGTCACGTTACACCCGTCTTCACTATTTGAGACGGAGATCAGAACCATATGTGTCTTTCAGAACGTACTAGGAGTAAAAGACTTGGGAGGATAGACGATCCATACACGATGATTCCGTTGTTCTTTCGTCTCAGTACACTAATATCGTTGGACCCAAGGACTTAGTGGTAGACCTCCTGTCAGTGTGTTCGTAAGTATGACCTAAAACATATCCAATCTTAATTTCAAAATAAAACAATCCAGTGTGTCTAACGATCTCAGCCTGTACTAACTCGTACGTACATGGGTGACTCTAAAGCTAAAACAAAACCATCGTGCAAAGTGGAATTAACGGGACCGGTTGTGTTTAAGTCCCTTATTCCCGTACAAATGAACACTTTCGACTTAGATCTCATTCAATGACCAGTATTGAGTAAGAAAAGTATACTGACATGGTTGTACATGAAACACGATGAGGACGGAGTAAGGTACCTTTAACGAAATTTTAGTCTAATAATACATTCTAATCGAAATTTCACAAGGTCAAAAAATTATAGGGGGTGACCATAGGACGAGAACAGAGGGTAGACGACGTAATTGTCACTGGTGAGACCTGATTTCACGAGGTTAAGGTGGCACCACACAAAACCCAGTATATGTCGTATACACCGACATCTTCAGTGAAAGGGGTCGGTACTTCACACTTTGGTGTGGAGTCTCCATTGGAAAGAGCATAAATGTGTGTAACCGGGAATGGGGTCGTGTCGTGTCGACCGACTTTGTCAGGAGTTCTGAAATCCTTGAGGAGGGTTCTCTTAAAGTACTTTCATACTTGATCAACCTTTTACTTCTACTTTAATTACATTTGGAACGAATCCTTAATTTATTTAAAAGACCTTGTCCTTGAAGTTGTTCACACTATCCTTAGTGAGAGATTTGTCAGTCTCACTTCTCCAATTCCTTATAAACATTACGTCTAAATGTAGACCACTTTCAGAGTAAACTATTTTTATATACATAAACGAGTTCAGATTTACACTTACTGAGGAAAACCCCTCATCTATGATACCGAGAATGGGTCTCCTTGAGTATTTAGGTACAGGGAAAAATATCGGTTTCTGCTTAAAGTTAACTGTTCAGTCGATAAAACTTCAGACATTCTACATTAGGATATTTGTCCCTATCTAGATCCAAAACGCTCAGACCTTCCAATATGTCAAAAATTCTAGAAGAAAGTTTTCACTTGTGTCAAATCTATACCTCCATTTATAAATAAAACTCACCCTTTACTTCAGAGTCACTCAATGTCTAAAATTTCGACTGACGGTATTTTCAGTGCCACACTGCGTACACATGAAACAGCACAGACTGAGAAACCCTAGGGTACCGGAGGAGACAGGAACCTTAAAAGGATCGTTCTTATGACCTCGTCCAACGACAAAGGAAGAGGTCCCCTAGAAGGAATAAGTTCATAGTCTGAGTATAGACCACAGAGGACGTCACCATCCGTCCAAGAATAGACCACTCGGTGGTCTATTCGGGTCTCTTCAGTGTTTTAGGTCGTTGTAATATCCAGTTAATCATCTGAACGATTGAATGAAGATATCGTGAAAAAGAATGTAAAAATCGACGTATGAAACCAGTAGAACAAAACACTATTACATACATTATAAAAGACATATCTTTTATTTTTCTATTGAGTCAGAGAAAAAATCGTTTAAATCATACTTACCAAATCTTCGAGGAAACCGGAGTGTGAAAAAAAATAATCGTTAAAATACACTTAATAATTCTAATAATTTAAATCCTTTTTAAGAGATAGTTATAAGGAAAATATGTACGTACTAGATAATACTAACTTTTTTGAAAAAGTATCTGATTCAAGATCGGGGGACTAAAACTTGGAACGAAGAACGGTGACGTGTGACAGGTGTAAAAAGACCACAGTATAGTACTGTACTGGAGACCGGGATGTGGAAACATAGTACACGACCCATTCAATTGTGTCGTCTATAATCCTTATAAGGACTTTCGACAAAGACCTAACCCTACTGACCTTATTAAACTAATGTGTACCTACATTACCGTTTGGTTTATTTATATAAAGTTGTTTGGGGTTGATGTACATAGAACATTCAGTTGTAAGAAACTCGATGTATAATTTTTATGGTACTCATCATAACGGAAAGCTGAAATCACTCGGTCCGACGGTGTGTGCTACGACACGGAGTCCCCTGGGACACGAAAACTCACGGAAGGAGGTTTAACGGGTTAAAGAGACTCCTGATCGACCCTGACCGTCACAGTTTACCTACCAGAGATACCCAGTATACCCAGTAGACATACCTGGAACCGGGAGGAAAGTTGATAACCCTACGAGAGACTGGAAGATTGAGTACTTACCCCAACTGGTCTACGGGATTACTAGATACGTGGAGTCTAAATCCCACAGAAACACCTACTTAATGTGTGTAATCATTCCCGTCGTAAAGGAAGTACTTTTGAACACTATGACCCGGTGGTTTTATCACGATTCTCTGACTAAACTCCACTGAAAGTGAGTACAGACTTCTCAAACCGTGAGACTCGACGACTGTCAGGTGAGAGTTGGGAATTTGAAGTCGATACCTCCTTCTAGATATATAGCCGATATTGGTCTGGAACAATATTGACAGGATTTATATAGATAGTATCCTGGAACCGAAAAGATATGTAAAATTATTTAACAAATATATTTATCTCCGGGTTGTCTTTATAAAACAGACCCAGGGACGTATAGGTCATTCTTCCGTACGACGTCGGTGAGGACGTGTTGGATTGTTTTTTTTTCGTTTTACACTTTCTCCCCTGTAAACTACCTTTCTCTACTGTCAGATTTGACTGACTCCTTTATAAAAAAAAACAAATAAAATATTTTTGTATACCGGTAACTTATAGTACACTACACACCTCGGGTACGTTCACTCCCCGAACGTCATCATTTATTAAGATGAAGACGATTACCTGAACTAAAACGTTTTACCATCATAAGACGATCTGATAATTACTATGGGGTATTTCTGTTACTTAAATCTCAAATAAATTTCACATTTATTAAATTTCTTGACAACGAAAACGTATTAGGAGAGACGACGTAGGATAAGGTTTGGGACGTCTTTCACAGAAAAAAAAAGGGGGTGTGTTGACTGGAATTATTGTTTATGTCACCTTAAACTAATTAAGTAGAATATACAGGTATTAATTACATTTTCCCGGATGTGAGAGAGTTGAGTAAAGAGTCTTTTATAGATTATTACTTCAAGTTTACGTCAAATTATACTGGATTTAAATTCTTTATATTACCGACCTCTTAATGAAACTTTTCAATCTTCACGATACGTTTACGTTTCATAGGAGTAATCATGATGATAATAATCACTTCATAGATATTCGATTGTAAGTCAATAAACGACGTAATCTTTTAAATTTTCATTTTACCAGAGAACTGTAGATAGAGAGACCCGAGGAACTCTCTGGTATAACCAGAAAAATAGAAATCACAGAGAACGTGGATTGACACAAGATCATGAATCACCCGTGAATATTCATAAACAACTTATTTACTTATTTATTAAAGGTCAACATACAAATCCAATGAAAGAAAAAAAGTCTAAAATACAATCTTTAATCGTCAAGAAATTTATGATTTAAAATGAGTATGTTCCATAGAAATTCCTATTTAAAGGTCTCCAATTTAAAGATCTAGTATTTGAAGTGTGTAAAAAATTTCGAAAACTATATACAACGGTTTACCGGAAGGTCCTTACAAACAAGTAAATTGTTAATAAATAATTCTCGACTAATTCCAGGTCCTTGACAATATTCACAACCCCTATGTTATTATTTATTCTGTAGGTCAGAAGTAACTCGAATATCTAATTAGTTCTTCTTTCTACTATTTTCCATTGACTTATTTATTTATATACTACATTAAAGTCCATCACTACTCTCGATACTTCTTTTTATCTCTGTGCTCCGTTTGAAAAAACGTTTAAAACCGTTTAAAAACAATGACAAAAGTTTGTGAGTGAATTGAGAAGTCAAATGACCTCACTGATACTCTTTCCTCTACTCTTCTCCCTTTACGACCTCTTTCCCTTTTATTACTATTTCATTCCCCAACTGTATATGATAGAAATTTAACTTCCGATTAAGGATCCCCTGGGTTTTGTTAAGATTCCGGTCGGTCAGTTGACTCCCGGACACCAGAGTTCGTTATTTACTTTAAAACGGGTTCATAAAAAGTGTCAACCCACGACATCCAGTTACTGTGGAGTACACCAATAAAAAGTCGACGGATTTTATATTGACCTGATCTATATGAGTCAGTACACCCGGGTCAGTGGACACTTCATCCCTGATACTACCATTCAACACTCTAACTATTATCGAAGCTGTAGTTTATATAGTGTATGAGGTGGTGAGTCTTCGTTGATTGGACGATCTTACCATATTACTGGTTGACTTGTAAAATTAATTTAAAAGTCACTCCTCTGTTGTGAGACCCCAACATAAAGTGTCCCATTTTAGTCACTACTCATATACCATGATAAACAGGGGTTCGGTTTTCCTATCTTCGTCCTTACCAAGAAGTCCAAATACAAATATATATATATATATATATATATATATATATTTGAAGAACGTCTTAAAAATGAAAAACAAAGGTCTTACAAATCCAGACGTCAGAACTACCGGAACCAGGAGTTCCCTTTGTAGGTGTTCCCCTATACAACCAAAGCGACTTAACCTTCCACTCTAACCAGTAAAACCACTTTTTACCCCGTAGGATAACCGACGCCTTTAACTAGGGTTGATGGTTCCCTTTAACTCGACGAAGATATACTACCTCCGTCCCTCATTATCTGAGCTTAGGTTTCAGAACCCGTGAAAATCAGAAAGGTACAAGAGATCATTTTCAGTTCCCTTTTGGTATCGTTGGTTTTGTTTTCACTCTGGTGACTCTTAGTCCGGGGGATCCTTCCTCCCAGACCCAGTGAGATGGTTGATTTCTTGGGGTTGGTGGACACCAAGACCGATTCCCGTTTCCTCACCCCTTTCACATTATTTTCCTCCTTCATTCTCATTTCAGTCACAAACTTTTGTTATTCTGTTTGAACGGTTCGAGAGAAAAAGAAGTATCGAAAGTAATGATGGACTTTAATATATAAATAAACCAATGGAAAATAGTAGATAGAAGAACTAATTAAATATTCGAGGTACTCCTGACCTACAGACTAAAATAATGAGATAACGGTTATGGACATATTAGAACACGAGTCAAAGTCTTTACTCCTAACATCATATAGAAGGTCTAAGAACCCCATGTGTGTAGTAAACCCTTCACAGGACAGAAGAGACTCTCTCGGAGAGGAGAGAGTTCGAAGATTGAGGAAGATTAGTTGGAGAAGGGAAAAAAGGGTTTGGACCCCCCCACCCATCGACGAGAGAGAGACCAAAGGATCAGAAGTTCTTAATAAAATTGTAGTATTAAGTAATACAATTTAGTAGAAAACACTTTTTAGATCACACCAAAGACACAAGGTGTACCCTAGGACTGACAATATATTCGACATGTAGAGTAGGTACCGGTACACCAAACGAACCGGAGGGTACCCGTCCGTATAAAGAGACAGACAGGTATACTAAACACAACCGGTTACCTCACACTAATCTACACTATACACGGTGTAGACTATTCCGTCTATGAAAATTTTATGATGTGAAATTTAAAACTTTATCCACATCCAAATATACGTAAACATTCTTTATTACGTCTCACTGGGGTACCAGAAAAATAGTAAAGGGGGGTTACCATTGTAGAACGTTTCATAGTATATTATGTGTTGGTTCTGTAACCGTAACTATTTTAGGTCGTGAGAATGAGTCTAAAGGGATCAAACCCCATCTTTGAAAATGTTACTCGCACTCAAAATCGATAAGAGGGGGAGACAGTACACTTGTTGCCACCTGGTCTAGGTGTCTAGACTCGTCTCCGTGTCGACGAGACGTCGGTCGGTCCTTGTCCGTGGGTATACTCGTTCCCTTTAGAAATCAACATTCTTGACCCTTAAACTTCAAACACAATAGAATCGGACTGACGAATCATTTCTCTCTCTACTTTCTCCCCCTAAATAAGATCTATCTTCCCAATCTTTATGGAAGTATCGTCTTCCCTGTAAACACGTCCCTGGAAGGACCTCACTCCTACGGTGAGTCCCTTTACCGACCCCTACTAGTAAGTGTGGCTCCACCGTCGTCCATACTTTGGGGAGCCACCTTATTCATGTGTATAGTCTCTTTCTTCTCTCGATCGTACTACCCGCCTCCTACGTTACTCGTTCCCATTCCTACCCGTCTCTCTGTCTCCCCGACTATAGTAGATCAGGCACCAGTTTATTACCTAAAATAAAAGTTACGGGAAAACTATTAAAAGTCTCGAAGTACAATTATAGTACCTATCAAGATACTTCCTACAGAAGGAGTGTGTTTCAACTTTAGAGGGAGAATCGGTGTAAAAGGGAAAATGTGATAAAGACAGAAAACTAAAAACAAGTTTCACGGAAGAGGACACTGGTCGAAGTGTATAAACTCCTACCGTTACTACGGAAGTGTTCAGAGAAATGAACTCAATTTGTCAAGACAAATCGATTTAATCCACTGAAACACAAAGTACATCAAAAAAAATTTCTCTTGTAAAATCTGAATTAAGACAATTAACTAATAAGTCTATTATTAATAAAGTCACTAAGTATTCCACTCTTATAGATCTTAGAATCTCTATGGTGTACATGGACACCCTCATATAGTAAATACATACAGAGTAAGTGATGTATTAAGACTTCTATATAGAGGTTCTGACCATAAACAGTCACCAACAAACTGACTGAATGATACTTAAAGGATAAATTACTTCCTTACCTTCCCTCTTTTCACAATATTCGGTTTCTTCCGTCAGGAGATTGTGTCACTGTCGATGGATGTACAATTACACATATGCTTTGTGAACCCCTAGAGCAATTTTAAGTCTAAGAATTAGTCATCCAGACACCGTCCTGGGGTCGATGATCTGAAATCACCTACGACGATAACACACCTGGTAAGAAGACTCGTCGTTCCAAGATTTCTTGAGTGGAGTCATCTCTTAATGAGATGGACGGTTCCGTCCACATCAGTGTGGTCAGGTAACCGACAAATTATATTCGTCTCGAGAAGTTAGTAAAGTGCCACAAGGGTCTACGGACGTCTTGGTATATCCTGTACAGTCTTTTTAGTAGAAATTCGGTAAAGATCTGAAGTTCCTGTCTCTGAAGTTTCTTTCGTTAACCAAGAGTTTAACGACAACGAGTTAAAGGACACATTGACGTCCTCACAGAGGTACCCTGTCACTACACTGACTACTATTCTCTGGTCATCTGTATCAATGTCTTATATTACATAGAAATTACCGTTTCCAATTCCTTTGACTTCGAACAATGTTTTCGCCCTCTGTTATTCCATGCAAGGGTCTACTTCCGTAGAGTCCAGAGAATCAGAGGTATCCTTTTATCTAGTCGACGACTATGGTGGACGTACCTCAATCTCAAGAACGTAACCACTGTTGGAGGGTAAAAGGTGACAACCTCACGTCCACATAAGAGTACATGAAACAATTACCATAACTTTATTGGATGGACACACGGTCGAGTACCATGTTTGTGTTACACTCTTGGAGGAACTCCCAGGAAACATTCTGGTCGCTTTGGTTTCTATTCAAAGAGTTCACACCGTAGAGAATCGTATGAGTGTGTAATCTAGACGGGTTCCAAGTAAGGACGTGAATTGTACTCCCTTTTATACCCATCGAGTATCCTATACCACTTTTTATAGAAGGGGATTCTATCCTTTTCTGTCGTTTCAGTCACGGAATACAAAGGGGAAATAAGGGAATGTTTGTTGGCTATACCGTTGACGACATTTAATTAATACTAAATGGTCTTTTTAAGACCATATATCTTTATAAAGGAATCCTTACCAAAAGGAGACTTACAATTAATTTAACTTACTTAAGTATTCTAGTATCTAACCGTCTTGATCTCCAATTGGATCTCTACAAGATTAAGTATTTCAAATACTACTTTAGTAATACCGAATACTAATAAGACTTCTTTCTTATATTTTTAAGTAGAGAGACATCCGAAGTGGATATCGGTAAAGATTCGGTTTCTTATAAGTTTGATGGCGTGTTAACGTGAGTAAAGTGTGTGATCATTTCATTACGAATTTTAAGCGGTTCGGTCCGAGGTCGTTATGTACTTGGCACTTGAAGGTCTACAAGTTTGACCAAAATCTTTTCCGTCTCCTTGGTCTCTAGTTTAACGGTTGTAGGTAACCTAGTACCTTTTTCGTTCTCCCAAGGTCTTTTTGTAGATAAAGACGAAATAACTGATACGGTTTCGGAAACTGACACACCTAGTGTTATTTGACACCTGTTAAGACTTTCTCTACCCTTATGGTCTGGTGGACTGAACGGAGAACTCTTTGGACATACGTCCAGTCCTTCGTTGTTAATCCTGATCTGTATCTTGTTGTCTGACCAAGGTTTATCCTGTTCCTCATACAGTTCCGACATATAACAGTACGACGAATAAATTGAATATACGTCTCATGTAGTACTCTTTCCGACCCGACCTTCTTTGTGTTCGATCTTAGTTCTAACGACCCTCTTTAGAGTTATTGGAGTCTATACGTCTACTGTGGTGGGAAAACCATCTTTCACTTCTTGATTTCTTGAAGAATTACTTTCACTTTCTCCTCTCACTTTTTCAACCGCATTTCGAGTTGTAAGTCTTTTGCTTCTAGTATCGTAGGTCAGGGTAGTAAAGTACCGTTTATCTACCCCTTTGTCACCTTTATCACCGACTGAAATAAAAAGACCCGAGGTTTTAGTGACGTCTACCACTAACGTCGGTACTTCAATTTTCTACGAATGAGGAACCTTCCTTTCAATACTGGTTGGATCTATCGTATAATTTTTCGTCTCTGTAATGAAATGGTTGTTTCCAAGTAGATTAGTTCCGATACCAAAAATATCACCAGTACATACCTACACTCTTAACCCGATATTTCTTTCGACTCGCGGCTTCTTAACTATGAAAACTTGACACCACAACCTCTTTTGAGAACTCTCAGGGAACCTGAAGTTCCTCTAGGTCGGTCAGGTAGGATTTCCTCTAGTCAGGACCCACAAGTAACCTCCCTGACTACAACTTTGACTTTGAGGTTATGAAACCGGTGGACTATACTTCTCCACTAAGTAAACTCTTCTGGGACTATGACCTTTCTAACTTCCGTCCTCCTCTTCCCCTGCTGTCTCTTACTCTACCAACCTATCGTAGTGGTCGAGTTACCTGCCTCAAACCCACCTGAGACCCTCAACCACTACCAGTCCCTCCGGACCGTACGACGTCAAGTACACCAGCGTTTTTCAGCCTGTGCTGACTCGTTGACTTGACTTGACTTGACTTCGGTTGTATGACATCATCTGATTGACTAATTGAGAACTTTATAAAAAGGTATGGTCTACTGAGAGTCAAATACAGTGATAAACCACCAACAAAGACCAGATCTTAACCTATACTCAGGATTCAACCAGACCAATCGGACCTTACCTCCTAGTATAATATTACTTACAACTCTCGGTCCAAAAGACGGAGAAGAGAAAAAGGTTTATGTTTGATCCTGTTGGACATAGGTGTTTTCCTTGTACAGAATACCACTTTGGTTGTTACGCATACCGTCTTGTCTATCTAGTTTTCTTGAATCCAGGAAACTTAATTTTTGTAACTAGTGACTAATAGGATGGGAATCGTTTGTAAGACGAAGACTTGAAGGTCACAAAAAAAAGTAATAAATCGGTTCAACATCAATTCAAAAGTCTTTGATATCCCCAATAACGTTCCGGAGACCTTGATCTGAGTCAAGTCAAATCAACGAGTACACATAGACTGACAAGCGTTGGGGTACCTGACGTCGCATGGTCCGAAGGGACAACTAGTAGTTGAGGACCTCGAACAAGTTTGAGTACAGGTAACTCAGTCACTACGGTAGGTTGGTAGAAAGTAGGAGACAGTAGGGGAAGAGGAGGACAGAAGTAAGAAAGGGTTGTAGTTCCAGAAAAGATTACTCAGTCAAGAAAAGTAGTCCACCGGCTTCATAGCCTCAAAGTCGAAGTCGTAGTCAGGAAGGTTACTTATAAGTCCTGACTAAAGGAAATCCTAACTGACCAACCTAGAGGAACATCAGGTTCCTTGACAGTTCTCAGAGGAAGTTGTGGCGTCAAGTTTTCGTAGTCAAGAAGTCACGAATCGTAAGAAATACCAGGTTGTGAGTGTAGGTATGTACTGATGACCTTTTTAATACCAGGTTGTGAGTGTAGGTATGTACTGATGACCTTTTTAGTATCGAAACTGATGTGTCTGAAAACAGTCATTTCACTCCAGAGATGAAAAATTATACGACAGATGTAAACCGTATCGAAAAGAAGGTTCCTCATTTATAGAAAACTAAAGTACCGACGTCAGTGGTAGACGTCACTAAAACCTCGGGTTCATTTATTTCGGAGAGTGACAAAGATAACAAAGGGGTAGATAAACGGTAGTTCACTACCTTGGTCTACGGTAATAAAATTAAAAAACTTACAACTCAAAGTTCGGTCGAAAAAGTGAGAGGAGAAAGTAAAAGTAGTTCTCCGAGAAGTCCAAGAGAAGAGAAAGACGGTATTCCCACCACAATAAACGTATAGACTCCAATAACTATAAGGAGGGTCGTTAGAACTAAGGTCGAACACGAAGTAGGTCAGACCGTAAAGAGTACTACATGAGACGTATATTCAATTTTTTCTTTCCACTGTTATATGTAGTCTGTATGAGGAAGGGGTTAAACCTTGGTCGGACAACAAGGTACAGACCAAGATTGACAACGAAGAACTGGACCTATGCCCAAAGAGTCCTCCGTGAATTCCACCAGACCACAAGGGTAGACAACTTCTTAAAAGGTGTCAAATATCGCCAGGTGTGTTAGGTTCCGAAATCGTATCGTTTACTTCGTCTTCATCTATAAAGATCTACCCTGATCTGACGGACCCAGACTTAGGACTGAAACATTGGTATATCAGTACATCAGAACCCCTTCAACGAATCTTTTGAGTACGGAGTCAAAAGGACAAATATTTTACCTCCACATTTGTCATGGGCCACAGGATCCCAATGAGACTCTAATTGACTCAATTACGTACATTTCATGAACCTTGTCCCGGACCGATTACGTATTTGATTTTTCATAAATAATAATTGTGATAATGACGATAATGATGATTATAAACGACTATTGTTAGATTTTGAAAAGTAGATAAATGAGTAAGCAACCATTTCACATATAACTCACTGGTGTCATATGTGTCAAAACCTAACTCGACTCTAAACCTATGTACGAATACCGGGGTTACAGTCGAAAATTTGCAGGAAGGAAGGGAAGGAGGAGGGAGGGAAGGTAGGAAAGAAGAGGAGGAGTAAAAGAAGAAGAAGGAGAAGGGGAAGGAGAAGGAGGAACAGAAGAAAAGAGAAAGGCGAGAGTAAGAGACAAGGAAGTGAAACCCTAATACTCCAACTTTATTAAAAAAAAGAACCGTTAGTTATATACTTTTGTAACATCCTTTGAATACCGAATAAAATCGAAAACGAATAAAAGGTCTTCATACAAAAAACAAAAAGACCCGGTCTATCACAAAAAGATCAGACCTAACTATTTCTGAATCGGCTACACACACACGACAAGACACACGATTTAATGAAGTCAACACAGGATGAGAAACACTGGGATACGTGACATTGGGCGGTCCGAGGAGACAAGTGCCCCAAGAAGTCCGTCATTATGACCTCGCCCAACGACACGGGAGGAGGTCCCCATAAGAGTTGGGTCCCTAGTTTGACCTCAGAGGAGGTAGAGGACGTAACCGTCTACCCAAGAAATGGTGATCGCGGTGGACCCTTCGGGAATCGATTACACTAAGTGAGGGTTTAACTAGTAAACTTTTACGTAATGAATGGTAGATCTTGTGAAACCTATACTTTACTCATCCATTTTGAAGTTCTTACTTTTCCGTCTGTCGGACCCTCGTCTCTTGGAAATTTCCGTGTCGTGTCCCTTAAAACGGAAAACACGACTAAATTACACCATGTTTACTTCTATTCGAGCGACAGGAAAGAAGAGTCAGATAACCATCCACAAGAATGAAGTTTTACATAATCACGTAGGATCATCTCAGAGCGGTTCGTACCACCAAAACACCTAGACACCGTAGTAGTTTCCCAAATGAGACCCTCAGATCACTTACTGAGAGAATCTACTTCGTCTCTTTGAGGTACTTCACCCCGAGGATCTTAAAACCTGTATTTTGAGTAAGGAGGTCCTTTAATTTTGTAAAATTGTTTTCACCACGATCCATCGAATGGAAGTCAAGGATAATCTACAGTACGGTTTAAAGGGATCTAAATCTCTTTTATTAAACTCAAACATTTCTTTGAAGGAGACCTAAGGGTATCCTTTACACCTTTCAGTAAGAACCTGACTCTGGAAAACCGACATCCACACAAAGAAAAATTCCTGACACCACTTCGGTATACTCAGGTCGTATGTACCGAATATGTGGGAGACGGAGGTACTTATTCGACAAACTTGATTTAAAATAGTATGACATCGTCATACTTTTACAATAAAACTCACACCCTTTCAAGACTCAACCTTAGACCTTCAGTACTTGAGGATTTAAGTCATAACAAGTAATAAGGATCTACAGACGAATATCCATGATTTCATCGGCACCGTTTCCATCCACGACGTCACAAACTTAAAGAGGAAATAAAGAACACCACGACTTCGGTGCCCTTGTTGATAACCCTCAGATTTACTCTATGACATACAGTGTCACAGACCATGACACCTTGAACTTGAGCTATCATTCTTAGTTGTTTAGGAGTGAAAAATTAAAAGTAAATAGTACCTTAAAGGACAGAACCTTATATTTTAGAGTCTACATTAAAAGAACGTAAAGCACGGTCTCTTTAGAAGAGTTACTTTTAAGGAAAAAGAGAAAACAGGAACGACCCCTTGTGTACAATAACAACAAGTTAGCGACTCAATACGGACTGAGAAACACTTGGACACCTGATATAGAATGGTCGAAGAAGTCAGGTACCCCAAGAGGGTCTTTCTTATGACCTCACCCAACGGTAAAGGAAGTCGGCCTCTAGAAGGATCTGGTCCCTAGTATAGACACAGAGGACGTAACCGTCCACCTAAGAAATGGGGACTCGGTGGTTCCTTCGGGTGTTTAAGAGGTAAAGAGTGGAATGTATTTTTACTAACTTCAACTGAAGACCCGAAGTGTCCGTCGTAATCACCATTTCTTGGACGGACAGTTCTCTGTACTCGAGCCATGGACCCAACCCTTCTAGGGGACCTCTTCCCCTCTTCCGTTACCGTGGGGTCATGTCATGAGAACGGACCTTTTAGGGTACCTACCTCCCCGGACCACCCGACGTCAGGTACCCCAGTGATTCACAGCCTGTGTTGACTCGCTGAAGTGAATGTGAAAAGTGACAATACGTAACCTCTTCCTTTACCGTTGGGTGAGGTCACATGAACGGACCTCTTAGGGTCTCTACCCCCTCGGACTACCCGACGGTAGATACCCCAGCGTATCTCAGCGTGCACTGACTTCGTGGAATCGTCGTCGTCGTCGGACCTCTTCCTTTGTCTTGACTGAGGTCATAAGAACGGACCTCTTAGGGTTCCTGTCTCCTTTGACCGTCCGATGTCAGGTATCCCAGCGTCTCAACCTGTACCGGCTTCACTGAATCGTACGAACGTGGGTATTTTTACTTCAACTGGAGGTCCTTTTGTACATTGACAACACCAAGAAATGAGGAACTATAAAAAACCTTCGTGTCTATTACAAATCTTGATGATTATAAAAAACGACGACTACAAAGAAACGGACACTTATGGAACTTCTGAAATTTTTACCGAACCTCCTTAGTCCCTTGTTACGACGTTGACTAATTTATTAAGTCAACTCTCCTCTGGTTCAAATCATAGAAAATAAGTGTAAGACCTCTACTTTCTTTTGTATTTTATTATAAAATACACTGATCACGAAGGATAAAGAGGGAGTAACACGATTCGAATATTATATATTATAAAGTAAGTACGAAGTTTACTGATTTACTCAAAATGATAATAATTGAGAGTAATGATGGTAATAATAATTGTAAAATCTCTACTCCCTTAACTCTAGAACACTCTGATACACTGAGTGGGTTGAGAGTGTCGATTATTTTCGATCTCGGTCTTAAAGGTTTTGGATACTATAAGAATTCGTCATACTGTATAACGAGGGGTAACGTCTGTGTTAACCATTAAAGAGATGGGTCACATTTTTAGTGATTCCTTTAGGTGTGTATATCGTAAAAAGGAAACAATATAATGAACTCCGAACAATAATAATAATAAAAAGTCATTGAATTTGTCTTTTTCCTTAGAAATCATGTAGACAGAGGTTACTCCTACACTTTTTAATTATTACAAATGTAATGATCCAGATAGACAAAACTTTAAAAGTCAGACGGACTATTTACAAAACCTCTATATGAACCAGAGTAGGACAATTTTCATTGAGATTCAGTTCAGTCACAAAGTCAGTATATTAGTCGTGTAAAATAGACGTCTATTTTGTTTGTCAATTTTGTGTCGACTTCGACTTCGACTTCGAGATTTTGAAACCGATGGACTACGTTTCTCGGCTTATTAACCTTTTCTGACTACAACCCTTTCTAACTCCCGTTCTCCTCTTCCCCTTCTGTCTCCTACTCTACCGACCTACCGTAGTGACTAAGTTACCTGTACTCAAACTCATTTGAGGTCCTCTACCATTTCCAGTCCCTTCGACTCTTACGACGTCAAGTAGTCAAACGTTTCTCAGTTTGTGTAGAATCTTTGACTTGTTGTTGTTTCGTATCGTCTCTTCTCAACTTTACCTCAACTCCTCTCATCAATATAGAAACTTAAACAATGTCCCTACATATACACACATCCCCCCACATTCTTTCATAATGTATTACTACCTTTTCTTTTTTTAAATTTAGTCTTGACTCAAACATAGTACTGATGATGACTGAGTGTTCCTACGCCCGTACATGGGATTGAAGGGACAGAAGTACAGAGACAAATCTTTCTGTTATTGATCATTATTGATCTAACCTAATAAGACTCACGATCTCTTCTACGGTTTCCGTACCACCGATTCTGACCCGTTAACCCGACTTAGATATTACAACTTTAGACATGAATCTGTAAAAATTATTATAGTACCCCTATATTTACTCTCGAGAAGAAGAACTTTCTGGGACAGATCAGTAACCTAATTGAAACAAATAAAGACATGACTCTATTTACTTTATATTTTATCCATTTTCTACCGGAACCAACGATAACAACAAGTCAGTGAATCAGTACAGACTGAGAAATACTGGGGTACCTAACGTCGTGCGGACCGAAGAGACAGAAAATAATAGAGGGTCTTAAACGAGTTTGAGTACGAGTGACTCAGTCACTACGGTAGGTTGGTAGCACAGGAGACAGAGGGGAGGAAGACGATAGTCAGAAAGGGTCGAAGTCCTATAAAATGTTAGTCAGTCGAGGAACGTAGTCCACCGGTTTCATAACCTCGTAACTGAAGTCGTAATCAGGAAGGTTTCTTATAAGTCCCAACTAAAGAAAATCCTAACTAACCAAACTAGAGGAACGACAGGTTCAATGAGAGTTCTCAATAGAGGTCGTGGTGTCAAACTTTCTTAGTTAAGAAACCGTGAGTCTGAAGAAATACCAGGTTGAGAGTGTAGGTTCGTACTGACGACCTTTTTGGTATCTAAACTGATCTACCTGGAAACAACCGTTTCACTACAGACACGAAATATTACTAGACAGATCAAAAAAGTATCGTTCGCAGAAATTAAAGTACCGACGTTAGTGGTAGACGTCACTACACCCTGGAATTCTTTTACGTCAGACGGTGACAAAGGTAAAAAAGGGGTAAATAAACGGTACTTCTCTATCCTGACCTACAGTACTAGGAGTCAAGTTAAGGCAACGAGTCAACACAGGTTGAGAAACGTCGGGGTACCTAAAAGGACTGGTAGTGGTTGAGAGTCTCGAACGAGTTTAAGTACAACCTCAGTCACTACGGTAGGTTGGTAGAGTAGGAGAAGACAATAGGGGAAGAGGAGGACGGAAGTAAGAAAGGCTCATAGTCCCAGAAAAGGTTTCTCAGTCAAGAAACGTAGTCCACCGGGTTCATAACCTCAAAGTCGAAGTCTTAGTCAGGAAAGTTTCTTATAAGTTCAACTAAAGGAAATCCTACCTGACCAACCTAGAGGAACTTCAGGTTCAAGGTGTGGTGTCAAGTTTTCGTATTTAAGAAACCACGAGTCGAAAGAAATATCAGGTTGAGAGCGTAGGTATGTATTGTTGACCTTTTTAGTATCGAAACTGATCTACCTGAAAACAACCATTTCATTACAGAGACGAAAAATTATACGACAGATCCAACCAGTATCGAAAAGAAGGTTCCTCGTTCGTAGAAAATTAAAGTACCGACGTCAGAGGTAGACGTCACTAAAACCTCGGGTCTTTTTATTTCAGAGAATGACAAAGGTAACAAAGGGGTAGATAAACGGTACTTCACTACCTCGGTCTACGGTACTAGAATCAAAGGACTTACAACTCAAAATTCGGTTGAAAAAGTGAGAGGAGAAAGTGAAAGTAGTTCTCCGAAAAATCAAGAAGTGAAAGACGGTATTCCCACCACAGTAGACGTATAGACTCCACTAACTATAAAGAGGACCGTTAGAACTAAGGTCGAACACGAAGTATCTCGGACCGTAAAGCGTACTACATGAGACGTATCTTCAATTTATTCGTCCCACTGTTATATGTCGGAACTTCATGAGGAACAGGATAAACCTTGGTCAGACAACAAGGTACAAAACAAGATTGACAACGAAGGACTGGACGTATATCCAAAGAGTTCTTCGTCCAGTCCACCAGACCATACGGGTAGAGAAAGTCTTAAAAGGTCAAATAACACTTCGTGTGTCAGTTTCCGAAACCATATCAGTTATTTCGTCTTTATCTACGAAAAGACCCTGAAAGAAGTAAAAAGCTACTAGGTAGTCTACAACCGTTAAACTAAAGACCAAGGAGACGGAAAAGATTTAGGTCGAACTTGTAGAACTTCAAGTACCAAGTACATGAAAACTTTGGACCGAACCTCCTAAACTTCGTAATAAAACAATCGTACACTCTACTCACGTTAACATGGTATCAAAACTTGTAAGAAACCGTAACGGAAAGAAACCCTACCTTACTTTTGACTGCAAAAGGTAAGGAACCTGGTGACGACTCAAAAGTTTTAAACGACCGTATAACTCACGTCGTGAAAGTCTTGTAGTGGAAAATCCTAAACTTTATCGAGTTGACCTTAAGGTAATGAAGGTGATTGATACAAACATCACTACGAAAGATTCCGGGTGAACTGAAGTGTAAGGTACTACAGAACGTGATCCACTAACTAGTGTGGTAGTACTAATAGACCCAGTACTTCTAGGAAAAACACATCGAGAAGACACATAAGAACGGTGGAGAAGAATTATGGAAGACGAAGACAACCCATTTATGTTAAAGACAGGAAATAACACGGGTAGAAACGTACCTTACAAGGGACCCATAGAGGTTAAAAGAACTTCTCTAGAGATCAGAAAGGGTAAGATAACAAAAGGAGATAAAGAAACGTGACTAGTGACTCCTTCCGAAAGAATAGAGAGGAACGATCAGAAACCTTGAGACGTAAGTTTACCCATATAAAAAGGAAAAGAGGAAATGAAAATCGAAGAGAAGAAAAGAGTCGACAAACATTCCGGAGGAGTCTGTTGGCAAAACGGAAAAAAGTAAATAAAAAGAACCCCTTCAAGAATTAGGGACGGAGGAATGTTACAGTGTTTGGAGGTAGGTATCAAGAAGTCCGTGAGACAGACAGTCTAGATTTGGGAACTTGGATATACAGTGAAGGTGACGTATTAGTATTCCCTAAACTAAATCCAGTCTTTATCTACCCCTTTGTTACCTTTGACAGTCTGAAATGAAAAACCCCGACGTTTTAGTCACGTCTACCACTGACGTCGGTACTTTAATTTTCTGTGAATGAGGAACTTTCCTTTCAATACTGGTTGGATCTATCGTATAAGTTTTCGTCTCTGTAATGAAACGGTTGTTTCCAGACAGATCAGTTCCGATACCAAAAAGGTCACCAGTACATACCTACACTCTCAACCTAACACTTCTTCCGACTCGCGGCTTCATGACTACGAAACTTGACACCACAACCTGTTCTGAGAACTCTCAGGGAACCTGACGTTCCTCTAGGTTGGTGAGGTAAGACTTCCTCTAGTCGGGACCCTAAAGAAACCTTCCTTGCTACGACTTCGATTTTGAGGTCATGAAACCGGTGGAGTACACTTCTCAACCGAGTAACCTTTTCTGAGACTACGACCCTCCCTAACCCCCGTCCTCCTCTTCCCCTCTGTCCTACTCTACCGACGTACCGTAGTGACTGAGCTACCTGCACTCAGACTCACTTGAGACCCTCAACCCCTACTTGTCCCTCCGGACCGTACGACGCTAAGTACCCTAGAGTTTCTCAGCCTGTACTGACTCGCTGACTTGACTTGACTATAGGTTTACTAGATCACCAAAAGGGATGAAAGAAGTTATATTCAGACTTAAACCGTTATTCCTCAAGTACTAGACTCGGTGTCAGTCGAGGACCAGAACAAAAACGACTGACATATCTCGAAGGGGTAGAAACCGACGTTTCTTATATTAGTCATAACTGGTAGACCACTACAGGTACACATCTTAGAAGAGAACACAACAACCTTCTCCCACAAACGATACTGGTCACACAAGAGAACCGTTTTGAGACAGTCGAAAACTGTATGAAGTAAAACATGAAGTTCTGGTTTAAACCGATAATGAGGTCGATAGAGAACTAAAGGATGAAAACGTAAGGTCAGGGGATATTACTTTAGCTGTTGAAAAAACCAACAACCAAGATCTTCCAGAACATCCAGAAGTATCGTGACAAGTCGAAGTCGAAGAAGACGTAATGACCAATCCCGTATCTGAACCTAATGACACTATGACTCACCAAAATCAATCGGTACTAGAATCAAAATACTTAAAACTCAAAATTCGGTCGGAAAAGTGAGAGAAGAAAGTGGTAGTAGTTCTCCGTGAAATCAAGGAGAAACGAAAGATGGTAATCGCACTATAGTAGACGTATAGACTCCAACAACAATAAAGAGAATCCTTAGAACTAAGATCGAACACGAAGTAGGTCGGACCGTAAAACGTAATACATAAGACATATGTTCAGTTTATTCGTCCCACTGTTATATATTGGAACCGTATGACGAAAGGGTCAAAACTTGGTCAGACAAAAGGGTACGGGTCAAGATTGACAACGAAGAACTGGACGTATATCCAAAGAGTCCTCCGTCAATTCCACCAGACTATAAGGGTAGAGAAATTTTAAAAGTTGTTCAACAACACTAGGTGTGTCAGTTTCCGAAACCGTACCAGTCACTTCGTCTGCATCTAACATCAACCAACATAATTCAAGTATAGGGTCTTTTATTAAGAACCGATCCGTCTTACGAAGTGTTGTTGTTTATGTTGCTATTATTATTTCGGATCCCATTATTTAAAACCTTTCACTATCAAGGAAGAAGTCTAAAACTGACTTGTGTTAAAAGGGACTCATTCCTTCTCTCGATCGAAACGTACTCAATTCTTCTGTTCCAGTCCCTTGATACTGATACTTTAAGGTAAACGCATTAAGAGGTAAGACAATCTACGAATTGACCCACGAACCAGTACTACCATCTGTCGAACAGGGAAACATACACTCTGTAGTCACCACTCTCTCCTCGGGGTACACAGTCCCAACTAGTCCTGACCAGACAAAGGAAAAGTTTTCACCCTCGATTACAATAAAAGATTTGAAAAAAGGGGAATTTTTAATTTGGTCTTCCAACGTGGAGTCCTTTAACTCAAAATAAGTAAGGTCTTATTTCTTTTAATCTTTTGTTTAGGACGATCCGATTTTTATAAAGTAATTAAGTTGTTCTCCACTTAAGGGAATTGAGTCTCTTGAATTTAACATAAGGTCGTAACTCTCTGGTCAAACAGCAGTCACGTGAGTATAGGAAGTAAGTGTTGGGTCACCTAATGAAAACTCAGGTATTTAACTTTAAAGTTTGAAAAAATTAATTTACTCTACGTATACTTTCGTGAGTCGCACTAGAACCCTATCTCGTCTCGTTTACTTGAGAATCAGAGAAAATAAAAGTAAAGGGGAGAAGAAACGAAGATTAGTACTAAATTTTAAAACTACAATTATATATTGACAAAAGGTTCTACTACAAAATGTTGTTATGAAACTTGTTCGTATCTTCGTTTTTGTTGTCAGAGAGACACTCGATAAAAACATTTGGGTGTTCTACGGAACCCAGTAAATATCGAAGGACCACTCAAGAAGAATTAACCTAGTGTTACTCCGAAGTAAAAAAAGTTAGTTGTGGAATCTCTCTTTTAATAAACATAGTTAAACACTGAATAAAAAGGACGAACAAAACTATTAGTACTCGATAAATGTTAAACTTTTACACAGTAACTAACTACCCCTTGTAAGTATTTTTCGATTTTTAATTCATAGTCAAGTCAAGTCAGCGAGTCAGCACATGTTGTGTCGTTTTGGATGAAAATAAAGAGAAGAGAACCCTTCTTAAAATGTTCTACACAAAGAAAGTATACGTATAACAGTCCTATAAAAATCTTACCATATTATCTTTTATGATGAATTTTAACCATTTAAACAAGTTTAGAGAAAAAAAGAAAGGAAAGAAGGGAAGACAGTAAAAAGGAAAGAAGGAAGGGAAGTGGACCGAGTGACATACGAATCTTGGATTATATTTTTTAATTTTTTTGTGTCTAATTGATGGGCATTATATAACCGTTTTTCTTCTGTTCAAGGGTTGTATCGTTACTAATTTCCTACTTACATAACTTCCGCTATTACTTCCTTATCTCCTTGATTAACGATTTCTAAATTACTCACGATAACACACGGTCTGTGTAATAGAACCCGTAATTTATGTATGTTTAACATTAAAGAAAGAAGGTTGTTGGGATACTACGTTCGTAGAAAGGGATACAAAAGATCTATTCTTTTGACTCCATGTTTTTATAATGGTTTTTGTACAAGTCATAGTGTAACAATCAGTCACCGTCTGGACCCTATATTTAAATCCATCACAAATGATGTTTATACGAGAAAGATAGTGTTATACTACGGAGGATATAATCAAAGAATGACGACGATATTGTTTAACGGTATGTGAATTACAATATCCTATTGTGTCTAAATAAAAGAAAAAATAATTTCATATCAACTAAATATTATAATATATAATTTCCATATATCGTATTTCTAAGTGTCAAAAATTCTAATATGAGACAAATATCAACGATATTTGATAACCGATATAAGGGGCACGATATACTATATAGGGATATCGACTACATAAAATATGTATTATCAGACATAGAGAATTAGGGGATGTTTAAATAATAGAATGTGAAGATTTTTAAACTTCAGACTTTCCCCAGAGTGACCCGATTTTAGTTCCACAGTCGTTTCGACACAAGAAAACACTTCCGAGTTCCCCTCTTAAACAAAAGAATAGAAAAGGTAAAAGGTCTCCAACGGACGTCAGGAACCGAACACCCGGGGAAAGTCGAAGTTTCGGTAGTCATAATTTTGCGAAAAGAGTAAAGTAACTAGACTGTGTCGGAAAAGAAGGAAGAAGAAGGTGTAAATTTCTGAGAAAATTTTTTTAACAAAAGACCGGTTTAACACTTAGTACACCCTATAATGAAGGGACTAGTCCCTGACTTGGGTGGTGGAGGGGACGTAATCTTCGTGTCTTAACTCGGTGACCTGGTGGTCCCTTCAGGGAATTTCTGAGAATACTAATGTGACCCGGGTGGACTATTAGGTCCTATTAGAGGAATAAAATTCCAGTCGACTAATCGTTGGACATTAAAATAGAAGTTGGAATTAAGGAGGAACGGTACATTGTATTGTGTAAGGGTCTTGGACCCCTAATCTGACACTCACAGAAGTATCCCTCTCGTAATGAGACGGATGGTGTAGAGGAAGGGGTTTTATTCCCATATCCTCTTAAATCTCCTTTCCCTCTGCGACCCCGATCCTCGTACCCTTCCAAAGTACCTCTTTTACTATAACTCGACTTAGAATTTTTTGTCTATTTTCTCCTAAGGATTCCCTAGTGTATCCGTTTCCTTCGGTATCTTCGTTCACGTCATATACGTCCATATATGACTCAAACTTTATGGTCGGTCCACCTATAATTATTCGTCTCCTTATTGACTAAAAAAGTAATAGTAGTACTCCAAATTCACATCCATCCATCCCGAAACCCCTCACTTACTGTACTAAATTTTTGAACATGTGACGACCACCCCGACATTCTACTAAGTCTAGAAGATCCCCCATCAAGTCGTTACGTATAATTCTCGAAACCTGAAAATGGTCAAGACACTGGGAGATTAAGGTGTACCGATAAATAGTATTGACCTTTCAATATCTGTTGGATTTATACGATATTTTCCTTAACAATTTTTGAACAGTAGTCACGTTTACTACCGTATAACATGTCTATAAATCTTCAATACAAAATCCTATTGTAAATAATTATACCTGTTTACTAGTGGTATACATCGTAGGTTTCTTTCTCTGATGTGTGTCTCATCACCGAGAGTAAACCTCTTATTCTTAAGTAACTCGGAGAAGACACACCGTCCTGAATATGAGCTGTACAAATACTTATAAGTAAATTAAGAGTGTTATTCGAGTATTCTATCCGTTAGAATAATTGACAAAATCACTACTCTTTTGTTTGTTGATAAAACCAGTTCTAGTGTGGTTTTACTATCCCAATCTAAACTTGAGTCCTTTGTTTTGGACCTGAGTATCGGTGACACGGTCTAAAGGTGAGTGATAAAATGTAATGACAATACGGAGTCTAGACTCTTTACCTACGTCAACAATACCCTTAACACGTATTTGGTTTCCGATAAAAAACGTTCAACGTCTAGTTAACAGTTTTTAGACCCTTTCGGGTGCCCTTACAGAATGGACATTTTTACACCCAGTGTCTTCCTTTCGTATTTACAGTTTTAGTACCCGATCTACTTTATTTTTACATTTATCACCTATAGAAACTCGCTATCTAAACCCCGTTAACAATAAAATAAAAAAATGAATACACTCAAAAGATTTGAGATTCACTTTAAAGATTTGGGAATCATTTGTGTATAATGGAAAATTTATTCTCTTATCAATGATCTTTATTTGTGGTCCTTTCCAATTCTTCTCATAGAATCTTACCTCACGACGGATAAATTACGCCTATTAGGTGTTTCGGATTTTACAGTATTAAGTCCATGAAGTTAAATCCCGGGTGGAAGAGTATATAGTCCCGAAGGGACCACCGAGTCTACCATGTCTTAGACGGACGTTACGTCCTCTGGACTCAAACTAGGACCTAGTCCTTCTACGGGACCTCTTCCTTTACCGTCAGATGAGGTCATAAGAACGCACCTCTTAAGGTACCTATCTCCTCGGACCACCCGATGTCAGGTATCCAGTGGTTCTCAACCTGTACTGACTCATTGATTATGAAAGTGAAAGAGTATATAGTCAATGTCGAAATCCTGGTATATCTGTCACTGACTCTATTTGACATTAAGTTATTCCTCTATTTACGGATACTAAACTTGTTCAGGTTTTTCACGAATGAGAAGAGGTCCACTACCCGATCAAAGGTTAACTCTTTAGACTTTTTGTAAGTACTTCACTTCTAGAATATTTGTCTTAGTTAATCTTCCCTATACCTTCAGTTACTTGGTATCGGAAGAAAATTGTTCCCGGGTCGGTTTTCTCTAATAACTTAAAAGTCAAAATGTTTCCTCTAGGGGTACAATAGTTGAGTTTAAGATAAAATTGAAATGACAGGGTTCGTAACAGAAATGAAATGGTAACACGTCACGAATTTATGTAAATTTTCTTAAAGGTGAGATTTATTTACCTTTTATCGTCCAGTGGAGGTAATCCAATGGGCATTACGACTTTGTGGGGTCAATTAAAAAGTCACTCCAGAATAGAAAATTGAAAACAAAACACGGGGAGGGAGTTATCAGAAGACTTTGAAAATGTGAAGGAGGTTTTGATTCTTTTTTTTAATGACTTGAAATGAGAGATCATTTTATATAAGGTAATAAATTTTACTAGACAACCTTTCCGTCCTATCACTACAGATATAAATGTATAGAGTCGTAGTGTACCTGACCGGGTCTCACCCACGAACTATTTATAGTAGTTTAGTTATATACTTACCAAAGAAAATTTTTGACTTCGTGTTGAAAACCTGGTTCCAGTAGTATGGAAGTTTAACTAAGAATATCGTGGAAAACCCATAACACGACAAAATTCTCTCCATTCAGGAGACAGGGAAAAAAAAAAAAAAAAGTCAACCAACGAGTACAAAAAAGAGGGGTCACTGTGAGAGGAAGTAAATAGGAAAAGTACAAGTTAAGAAAAATAAAGACTTGTGAGAAGTTTATATTTTTCCGTAAATTAGAAGGTTACTCTTTACAGTCGGTGAGATCTAAACACAGTGGACGTTTCAAATTACAACATGATTGATAAGGTAGTACGTCTAGTGACCGTCTTTGTACCTTATGGTTATAAGAGTTCAGTTTCAGTTCTTCTTTAGGTGATCACTACAAGGGGGGACGAGGAGACCAACTGTGGCTAGATAACTAATAGGAAGACTCTTGTCGGAGACATTATTGTGTCACCTAATGAGGACGATAGATAGTTCTGAACACCAGAGGGTTCCTCAGTGTCTACTACATAATTTTATCAAATAACCGTGTCTTGTAGAAATCGCTTCCTCTTGTTCTGTAAAATGTGTCATTCACCCACCATTTAGTGTAAAAACTTTTACCTTAATAAAAATTTACGAGAGTCTATGACAAATCTCCTCCGGACATTATTTCAGGTAACAGTTTACTTTTTAGGGATCCTTTTCAATTATTAATAGGGGATTTACATAAAGAAACTCTAACCGATAAAATACCGTCTAAAAGAGTCTCCTCTCGTGGACGGCAGTAAGGGGTGGGGAGTCGGGGGCGGGGGTTATTCGAAATATTTTAGAAATTCCGGGTTAGTGTGAACCTCGACATACACTGAATAGACTCCTAATTACTGAGTTGGAGGAAACAGCCACAGGACCCGAGGGGAGACTCTGGAGTGTCGGAGTTTACGGAACTTCTTTTTACCGAGTAGATGGGTTTAGTAGGTAATGGTTTGGACCTCGAAAGGTCAACCGAGTGGAAAGAGTACAACTCTGAAACAAATTTATAATCGTGACGACCTCTTCAACGATCATCTTAGGCAAGATTAAGACACGTGTCGATGACCTTTTGTCTTAGACTGGCCTATACAAGGTCACTTCATCCCACCCTCGTACTACTTAGACGTTAAAGAGTAAATTGTGATTAAATTTCGTCTGTGGAGACGCCTGTAATACTTCGGGTATCTATTTGGAATCCGCTACATCCTTTAATATACGTCGTAGAACATACAGACACGAGATTCGTCGTCAAGAGTAGTTTGGGTCCCTAAGTGTTGGGTTTATTGTAAATTCTTCCTGATGTACTGTTCATCGAAATGAGGATCTGAGATAAATTATCTAATTTTTTATTTTACAGAAAATTTTCAAATTTGAAATAATATGAGTTTCTTTATACTTATATAAATACTCTATGATGTAAAATTCAATGGAGTGACACCTTTTAGTGTTCTTACTTTGAATCATAACTTTTTCTACATTCTTTTGTGTGTGGGAGTTAAAGACAACCACCCTCAAATACAAGACGCACCGTTAAACCGTTTTCAGAATTTTGTATCTGCTAACCTAGCCGTTAAGAACAAAATTCCTTAAACAGGATTCCCTTTCTTAACCTGTTCATATATTTCTATAAATAGAGTTACAAATAATGTCATAACAAATGTTATCACTTTTCAAATATTGACACGTAATTCCCCCAATTAAATTCGATCAATACCATGTGAGTAATTTACCTAAAGGTGTCTTATTATACCAACATGTAAATAGTCATACGTCGGTGTGAACATAATGTAATTGATTTTTACGACCAATGTTTTATTATACATATCATGACTTACCTTCGATATAAAGAATCCATGTTTATCTTTTGTACAGTTATATATGACTTTTCTATCACTGTTTTTATTATAAACACAAATGTGAATTAATCTAACATCTACCAAAAAGAAGACGTAAATAACACAGTTGTTTCTATTTATTTTATTTAAAATTTGGATATACGTTATTTTATTATCTTCAACTCTTCCCCTACTGTCTCCTACTCTACCGACCTACCGTAGTGACTAAGCTACCTGTACTTAGACTCATTGGAGGCCCTCAACCACTACCTGTCCCTCCGGCCCGCACGACGTTAAGTACCCCAACGTCTCAGCCTGTGCTGACTCGCTGACTTGACTTGACTTGACTATCTCAGGAATCCCCTTTTTTACGAAACCCTCGACTGTTCCCAAAAGATATTACTATGTCACCCATTTTAAAGTAGTAGAGTAATATCTGTGATTAGTAGGCGAATAAATCGATGACTAAAGATCTTTCTTTCTGTGACGAAAGACTTCTTTAAGATTTATAAAACGTAAACTCACATCTCTATAGTGGACTATACACGAGACATATCCCAATGATTTAAGGAGAGATTTCCTCTCTTTCTACTGTACCCAAAGAATAGCAAAGAATATTTTTCAGGAAAAATGAAGGAATATTGGGGGTCGTGTCCCTCCGATTGACTTAACCACAAACCAACCGAACACCGAGTCTACCATTTCGTAGACGGGCGTTACGCCCTCTGGGCCCAAGTTAAGGACCCAGCCCTTCTAGGGGACCTCTTCCTTTACCGTTAGGTGAGGTCGTGAGAACTGACCTTTTAGGGTACCTGCCTCCTCGGACTATCCGATGTCAGGTACCCCAGCGTTTCTCAGCATGTGGTGACTCACTAAGTGAAGTGAAACCGGACACGTTTATTATTGATTTTTAAATGAATAAATAAGTAGTACAATAAATTATCCAAGGTCCGTGATAATATTCTTGAAAAGTTTATGCTCGAATTGGGAGATTCGGTGAGATCCTCACTTTCCAATAATAATAACGGTAAAATATCAACCTCCTCGTCTACTGAGAGTTCTATCAATTTGTAGGGCATATATGTCTTAGATTTTTCTTTACTGTGTTTACCTGAATAAATGTTTTTTCTTTGTATGAGTGTCTGAATCTCTTACTCGAATACCTACGGACACCCTTCCTATCCCCTTTCCCTATCAATCCCTCACACCCTAGGTGTACATGTATGAAGAGATACAATTTACCTATTTTTGTTCAAAGATGACATAATCGTGTCCATTGAGACGAGTTACAATACACCGTCGGACCTACCCTCTCCCCAAACCCCCTCTCACCTATGTACATATACATACCGTCTCAGGAAAGCGACACGAGGACTTTGATCGACCTTAAGAGATCCGGTCTTATGACCTCACCCATCGGAAAAGAAAGAGGTCCCCTAGAAGGGTTGGGTCCCTAGTTTGGACCCAGAAGGTGCAACGTCCGCCTAAGAAATGGTAGACTTGGTACTCCCTTCGGGTCCTTATGACCTCGCCCATCGAATAGGGAAGAGGTCGCTGAGAAGGGATGGGTCCTTTACTTGGACCCAGAGGTCGTAACCTTCATCTAAAAATGGTTTAGATAGTCCATTATGTGATATTTTATTTTTCTTATTTCTGTCAAGTTGATAGAACAGACTCTAGTTCGTCGACTAACTACACTTACTAGTAAATAGGAGTTCAATCATTAACGAACTCCTACATATGTTACATCCTTACCTTTATTGAACTCACAGAATACCATCCCTTCCCAATATAATTATGTTTACTACTGTTTCAAAATACAACTTTAGATTGTATCGGTGGTTTTATTAAAACTATTAAAAATAATCCCACCCTTTCAAAGATTATTTTATATATAATTTATTAAGTCTATATATTAACTTTGTTTCGTTATAGTTTTCAAACACGTTTTTACCGGTTTATATATTTTATCCCCCTTAATTTTTCTCATCATTTATATTGGTCTACAACTACTGTTGATGTAGTCCTTCTCACTCTGATACCCACTAAAATTATAAAAATTTAGTAAAAGATTAAAACGTTTTACTCATCTCACTTATAACAACGAGATTGTACTTTCAATAAAGTAAAAGAAATTCAATGATCGATCGTTCTTTTCATTGTGTACATTCCTCTTTACCGTTATTCTAAATTATAGACGTTTGTACTACGAACTAAATTACCTCCGTGGTTATACACACTGGGACTCGTCTATAGAATCCTTGTGACTGACAGTTACTTAAATACTTACCAATGACTCAGGACGGTTTTGAGACGAGAGACCCCTTGTACCCAGTAAAGAAAAGAGGTCACGACTTTAAGAGACAATCAGAAGAGTGAATCATCTTCACGTTTTTAACTTTTCACGTTTCATTCTTACTTTTCCCGACCTCATTTATCGTTACGAGTCGATTTTCAGCTCTCTCTCGAAATTCTAAACGACCCTTTTATCGATACTTTTTATCTTACATACTAAACTGATAATTTATCAGTAACCAAACCAACGATAAAGACTAGCTCGATTTCAAGTCTACGTACGTTCGTTTAGTGTCGTCATAAAACCACCCTTTTTAAGTTGGATAAGGGTCATTCCTTGACCTAGACAAAAAGAGATCGGTCTTCCTATCTCTCGACTTTTATCTTTTTGACTCTCACTCAGTAAACGGACTTTCTTTTTTAGGTAGAAAGGGTCTGTTCTTACCTTTAGTGGAATCCCTGATTGTACGTTCCCTGAGGGAGACGAGATCCCGACCCAACTTCTCCAACCCTCTCCAGAAAATCCGTATATCACATCGACCTTCTCGGTCGATTCTCACACCCACACATACATACTTGTATACTAATCTTGTATCATTGTGGTCCTTATGACCCGGGTCCCCTTCTTACCTTGAAATTGTCAATTGACACTGAGACGTCTCTTCAGTCCAATGAAAAAGAAAGGACCCACTTCTCTTGTGATTGACATCCTGACACCATCACTAGGAACCTGATATTTGTGTAGAGAAAAGATCTCTCCTGACCTGGTCGAACCACCCAATCGATCTTCCGAAGTGACTGTTATGTATTTGTGAGATTATTAAGTAGTCGTACGTCTCCGGTCGGCGGTGCAAGTTACCGTCGTGACAATCCGTGGATAGAGACAGACCTTGCTCAGAAAAAAGTTGGGGGTTGATGTACTTAAACGGAACGGAAGGAAGGAAGTGACAGTCCGTTTGACTTAATTAGAAGTGTGTACTTGGGAAATTAAGACAGGAAAACATCAAGTCTCTATTAACCCGAAGAACCTATCGAATCGACAACAAAACCCAAAACAAAACAAAATGTAAGAGAAGGGTTTTGTACTTATGGATGTTGACTGGGGAACCCACCTTATCTGTAAGGAGTTTCAGAATCTCAGTAGTACGTTCCTTCTGAGGTCTCTTCTTCCTTGCTCCTGTAAAGATTTTAGTGAGTTGTAATCTTGACAATTTTCCTTCACCAAAGTAAGAAGTGAAATCCAAGAACTTTCTCATGGTCGACGGTTCCGTCTCTTCAACACCTGGTGGGAAGATCTGGGGATTAAGTATGAACTACTGTGAAACATTGTTAAGACGACAACAAAGTTTTTAGATAAGAGAGAAAGGGGAAGAAAAAGGAACCTCTTAAATGGGTTTAAATATATCGAAGTCGATCCGAGAGACCGGAAGTGAAGTCAGGGTTTTAAATTGTGAGTCAGGGTTACGGGACTATAAATGAGTATCTACAAGACGATTGAAGTTTAATTATTACGAGTATACATCAGACTGTTAAAGTGGGGTGGAGGTAGTTTACAAGAGTTGGAGTAAAACGCCAAATAAGAGGATCTGTGGTCTGTGCTTTTGAGTCTTGACGAAACCGAGGAGAGAAGAGAAGAAGGATACTAATCTGTCAGGGATTCGGAGAATACAAAAAGGAAACTAGATGAAGAAACGACTTAATTACCTTGTGAAAGATAGATTTGGTTATCAATCGCATGAATATTCTCGGGAACAAAATAATTAAAAGTAAATCTTCATCATCTTAAAACTATAACACACGGTGAATCTATACGGTGTATTATAGTATAGATTATCGTATTATCGTATAATCGTAATCTATATCGGCTTCCACATGATAGATTCGGGGTAAATAAGTTGAATGACCCGATTGATTACAAAAAAACAAGGAAGAACGTTTGTAAACGTTACTAAGGACACCAAACGGTTTTCAAGTTATGAATAAAGACAAAAGGTTCTCAGTCAACAAAAAGAAGTTTTTTGGATAAATATGGGGAATTTGAATGATAACATTAATACACCTAGTTACTCCATATCAAGTAAAGTCAAGTCAAGTCAGCGAGTCAGCACAGTCTGAGAAACACTGGGGTACTTAACGTCGTGCAGTCCGGAGGGACAGGTAGTGGTTGAGGACCTCAAGTGGGTCTGAGTGCAGGTAGCTCAGTCACTACGGTAGATCGGTAGAGTAGAAGACAGCAGGGGAAGAGGACGGGGGTTTGGGAGAGTCGTAGTTTCAGAAAAGGTTACTCAGTTGAGAAACGTACTCCACCGGTTTCATGACCTCGAAGTCGAAATCGTAGTAAGGAAGGTTTCTTGTGGGTCCCGACTAGAGGAAGTCTTACCTGACCAACCTAGAGGAACATCAGGTTCCCTGAGAGTTCTCAGAAGAGGTTGTGGTGTCAAGTTTTAGTAGTCAAGAAACCGTGAGTCGGAAGAAGTGTCAGGTTGAGAGTGTAGGTATGTACAAGTCAAGTCAAGTCAAGTCAGCGAGTCAGTACAGGCTGAGACACACTGTGGTACTTAGCGTCGTGCGGTCCGGAGGGACAGGTAGTGGTTAAGGGCCTCAAGTGAGTCTCAGCGTAGGTAGCTCAGTCACTACGGTAGGTCGGTAGAGTAAGAACCAGCAGGGGAAGACGAGGACGGGGGTTAGGGAGGGTCGTAGTTTCAGAAAAGGTTACTCAGTTGAGAAGAGTACTCCACCGATTTCATGACCTCAAAGTCGAAGTCGTAGTAAGGAAGGTTTCTTTAGGGTCCCAACTAGAGGAAGTCTTACCTGACCAACCTAGAGGAACGTCAGGTTCCCTGAGAGTTCTCAGAAGAGGTTGTGGTGTCAAGTTTTCGTAGCTAAGAAGTCGCGAGTCGGAAGAAGTGTCAGGTCGAGAGTGTAGGTATGTACTGGTGTCCTTTTTGGTATCAGAACTGATCTGCCTGCCTGGAAAAAACCGTTTCATTACAGAGACGAAAAGTTATACGATAGATCGAACCAGTATTGAAAAGAAGGTTCCTCATTCGCAGAAAATTAAAGTACCGACGTCAGTGGTAGACGTCACTAAAACCTCGGGTCTTTTTATTTCAGTCTGTTACAAAGGTGACAAAGGGGTAGATAAAGGGTACTTCACTACCCTGGTCTACGGTACTACAAGCAAAAGACTTACAACTCGAAATTCGGTTGAAAAAGTTAGAGAAGAAAATGAAAGTAGTTCTCCGAAAAATCAAGGAGAAGTGAAAGACGGTATTCCCACCACAGTAGACGTATAGACCCCAATAACTATAAAGAGGGCCGTCAGAACTAAGGTCGAACACAAAGAAGGTCGGGTCGCAAAGAGTACTACATGAGACGTATCTTCAATTTATTCGTCCCACTGTTTTATGTCGGAACTACATGAAGAAAAGGATAAACCTTGGTCAGACAACAAGGTACAGGTCAAGATTGACAACGAAGGACTGGACGTATGTCTAAAGAGTTCTCCGTCCAGTCCACCAGACCACAAGGNTGTAGGTATGTACTGGTGTCCTTTTTGGTATCAGAACTGATCTGCCTGCCTGGAAAAAACCGTTTCATTACAGAGACGAAAAGTTATACGATAGATCGAACCAGTATTGAAAAGAAGGTTCCTCATTCGCAGAAAATTAAAGTACCGACGTCAGTGGTAGACGTCACTAAAACCTCGGGTCTTTTTATTTCAGTCTGTTACAAAGGTGACAAAGGGGACAAAGGGGTAGATAAAGGGTACTTCACTACCCTGGTCTACGGTACTACAAGCAAAAGACTTACAACTCGAAATTCGGTTGAAAAAGTTAGAGAAGAAAATGAAAGTAGTTCTCCGAAAAATCAAGGAGAAGTGAAAGACGGTATTCCCACCACAGTAGACGTATAGACCCCAATAACTATAAAGAGGGCCGTCAGAACTAAGGTCGAACACAAAGAAGGTCGGGTCGCAAAGAGTACTACATGAGACGTATCTTCAATTTATTCGTCCCACTGTTTTATGTCGGAACTACATGAAGAAAAGGATAAACCTTGGTCAGACAACAAGGTACAGGTCAAGATTGACAACGAAGGACTGGACGTATGTCTAAAGAGTTCTCCGTCCAGTCCACCAGACCACAAGGGTAGAGAAAGTCTTAAAAGGTGTCAAATAACCCTAGGTGTGTCAGTTTCCGAAACCGTATCAGTTATTTCGTCTTTATCTACAAAAAAGACCTTGAAAGAACGAAAAAGGTACTAGGTCTTCTACAACCGTTAAACTAGAAACCAAGGAGACGGAAAAGATTTTGGTCGAACTTGTAGACGTTCAAGTACCAAGTTCATAACAACTTCGGACCGAACCTCTTAAAACTCGTAATGAAGTGATCGCACACTCTACTCACGTTAACACACCATCAAACTCGTAAGAAACCGTAACGGAAAGTAACCCTAACCTTACTTTTGACTGGAAAAGATCATGACACCGGTGACGACTCAAAAGGTTTAAACGACCATATCACTTACGTCGTGAAAGTGTCGTAGTAGAAAGTCATAAACTTTATCGAGATGACCTTAAGGTAGTGGAGGTGATCGAAAAAAGTATCACTACGAAAGATTCCGGGTGAACTCAAGTGTAAGGTTCTACAGACCGAGATCTCCTCACTAGTGTGGTAGCACTAATAGGCCCAACACTTCTAGGAAAAACATGTCAAGAAGACACATAAGAACTGTGTAGAAGAATTATAGAAGACGAAGACAAGCCAGGTCTGGTGAAGACAGGAAATAGCTCGGGTAGAAACGTACTTTACAAGGGAACGACAGAGATTAAAAGAACTTCTCTAGAGATCAGAAAGGGTCAGAGATTAAAAGAACTTCTCTAGAGATCAGAAAGGGTAAGATAACAAAAGGAGATAAAGAAACGGGACTAGTGACTCCTTCCGAAAGAATAGAGAAGAACGATAAGAAACCTTGAGACGTAAGTCTACGAATATAGAAAGGAAAAGAGGAACCGAAAAACGAAGACAAGAAAAGTGTCGATAAACATTCCGAAGGGGTCTGTCGGTAAAACGAAAAAACGTAAAGAAAAGGCACCCCTACCAGAACTAGGGAGAGACTGGTGACCTTTTTGGTATCAGAACTGATCTACCTGGAATCAGCCGTTTCATTACAGAGACGAAAACTTATACGATAGATCGAACCAGTATTGAAAAGAAAGTTCCTCATTCGCAGAAAATTAAAGTACCGACGTCAGTGGTAGACGTCACTAAAACCTCGGGGTTTTTTATTTCAGACTGTGACAAAGGTGACAAAGGGGTAGATAAAGGGTACTTCACTACCCTGGTCTACGGTACTAGAAGTAAAAGACTTACAACTCGAAATTCGGTCGAAAAAGTGAGAGGAGAAAGTGAAAGTATTTCTCCGAAAAATCAAGGAGAAGTGAAAGACGGTATTCCCACCACAGTAGACGTATAGACCCCAATAACTATAAAGAGGACCGTTAGAACTAAAGTCGAACACAAAGAAGGTCAGGTCACAAAGAGTACTACATGAGACGTATCTTCAATTTATTCGTCCCGCTGTTATATGTCGGAACTACGTGAGGAAAAGGAGAAACCTTGGTCAGACAACAAGGTACAGGTCAAGATTGACAACGAAGGACTGGACGTATGTCTAAAGAGTTCTCCGTCCAGTCCAACAGACCATTCGGGGGGAGTTCTTTTACTGAACCACAAACCTTACGATTCACCTTACCAAAACTTTCTGACTTTTTTCACTTAACGATTTTTTACAAGAAAAATGAAAATTAAGTATCTTATTTACAACCATACATAAAGAGAAAAATTACTGACGACCGAAATGGACTAAAAAAGTTAATTAATATATATCGATGACTTCGACTGGGATATCGAGACTTCGAAAACCACCCACAGAACTCCCTAATGTCGTGACACTGGACCGTACCCGAGATCTTGGACAGACCCAAATTTAGGACAAAGACAAAGATTGATCAACATGAAGTAAAAGGAGTAAACATTTATTCCCATTATGGTTAAAGATGGAGGATACTCCCAGTTTAATCAATTAAGTGAAATCTATCACGTATCGTACATTGTTCAAGAGTCATTTGTCGTAAATCTCCAATTTCCCCCCTTACTCTTTTCAGTTCCACTTCTTTACTAGATCCTATTTTCGGCTCGTTACGGGGACTATAGTTGTACTAAGTGTTTTATTCCTCGATAAAGTCGGTGAATTGACTCTTTTATACTAGGTCTTCTATGAAGATGGACGACATTGATCCTTACTGTGATTTATTATTGTCGTAAAAGTACCGTGTAATCATTAAGAACTCACATAATAAAACTAGAAAGTCCTATTTATACCTTTAATTTTAGGTCAGGGGTCAAGACTAGGATCAAAAAGGTGTTTGATGAATTCACCGAAGACCGGTCGATGTAAAGGAAAGACCTGATTGCCCGTGATAAACCCATCGACCTCTATAGACGGACGGTTGAAGTAATTCATATCTTATCGTCCCGATGTCTCTCCGTCCATCCTTTCTTACTTAATCTCCCACTGACCCCCGAATCTCATTCTTAATTCAATACTGTACTGTCGACATTTTCCCTCACAAAGTAGACTCCCGAAAACCCACCGACTTTAAATTTTAAACAAGTCAACGATTCAGCACAGACTGAGAAACACTGGGACACCCGACGTCGTGCGGTCCGAACGGACAGGAAATGTCGAGAGTCTGAAACGAGTGTATAGGTAACATAAAACATCCGGTATTTGGACAAGTACCGAAATTCAGACACAAGACACTAAGTGTAAATAATATGCTTTCCCTTACTAAACCCTAAATTCACTGTTCTATGTTTCGTCTTCTTTTTGTATCACCCCTCACTAGACGTACCCTAGACCTGAGTGAGACTTAGAGAGACACCTTTTCAGATTCGTCTCTTACCGGGAAGACGGTAGAACCCAACCTTAACGAAGTCTAAATTTCCACAACTCTTCGAACCGACGGGCAACAAGTTTATTCCATATACAGTCACTACAGTTGTGTTACACAACTCCTTTACAATGTATACAGACGTTAACCGATGGAGAACTATCCTCTTTGTGACGACCTTCGGACCTCTGGTCTACAACGAAAGTTAGTGTGTCTCCAGTTTGTCGAAATCTACTTCTTACAGACGTGGAGGGGTAGGGACCGGGATTGTCTTTATACGTTCCACTAAAACCACCTTAGTATTAATAAAATCGAGTACAAGGGTAAAAAGAATCACATACTGTAACGTCGATGATCTTGTCTCGTTAGTTTAACCACCGGGAATCAAGTTCCCGATACTTCTTCTGTAGTCTCGGCTCTCTAAGGACAAGTGTCCCAGTGTACTGGATGTAAGGTAGGACCTAAAACGGTAATGTCTACAACTTCCTCAGACTTTTATAGTGAACAAAAGAGATCAAAAAATTTGACTCGTTTTTGCTCTCGTATTAAGATTTACCGGACACAATAGGAAAGGTCAAATTATAAAACGTTAATACGTCTATACTCCCTTCGGACCAGAACCGATTCGGAACTCTGTTGGTGGACCTTTTAGTCATGTCACCACAAAGGTCTTGCTTTTGGAGGAGACCATAAAGGATGATCAGGTACACCCTTTTTTGTCAATTTTGTCGACCAACCTTTGTATAGGACTCGGTCTCACTCTTTACTGACTAACACTTGAATTAAAATTTCTTGGGAGATTAATTTGGAGAATGTCAGTTATTTTATAGAGTCGGAAACTGATTTGGTCACACAATCCCCCTCAATCCTTACATATAAGTAAAGTCCTCTCAAACGAAGAAAGTGTAAATACTTCCAAAAGACAAGTCGGTGTCATTTTTTTCCTTTTATAGGTCCGAAGAAAGGTTAAGTCAAAGTACGGTTATTGACGAATATATACCTCGTAGGTAATTTACTCTTTAAAGAACGAACTACGACGATCACTACATATCCTGTGACACTTCTTTCTTTACCAAACAGGGGTGAGGACTCCAAAAGAAGGTACTGATTCATATAGAGGACCGAAGAAAGGTGGGATATGCAGTGAGAGGTAGTCACTTACACCCTCTAAATACCTGATCATTTAAACCCTTCTTAAGTTCGGAACTGAGACAGGAATAAGGATCTTCAGGTAGGGGAACGTATTTCACAAAAGAAACCCAACGTGACAGGACGTGTACAGAAAACGATGATTCACTGTTTATCTTACTCACTATGACGTCAAAAGTCCATTATTAAATTTTTAGGAGGTTAGACAAAAGGTAACTACTCACCGTGATTCTTTAATTTTAGTCTCACCTTAAATCCCTTCGCTTAATGTGAATACCGTTCGAAAACCACCCAGTTCTACATACCAAAGGCCGGTGTCTGAAGTACGTTCCCGTCCTAGAAAACTATGACTACTAACCTCCCAGTATAATCTGATCTACTCAAAAATATCAATATATCACTTTCACTTCAGCGAGTCAGTACAGGCTGAGAAACACTGGGGCACCTGACATCGGGTGGTCCGAGGAGGCAGGTACCCCAAGAGGTCCGTTCTTATGACCTCACCCAACGGTAAAGGAAGAGGTCCCCTAGAAGGGCTGGGTCCTTAGCTTGGGTGCAGAGGGCGTAACGTCCGTCTACGAAATTGGAGACTCGGTGGTCCCTAAATTACCGAGACTAGACTTACTCTCAGAATTTCTGTCCATGTACCATGAAACTGGAATCACTCACTAACTTTGAAAACCTCCAAAACAGGTGTCCGTTTTTCGATAAAAATATATCTTTCAATATACATACTCAAACCTCTTCCGCTACCGTTGGGTGAGGTCATGAGAACAGACCTTTTAGGGTACCCGCCTTCTCGGACCATCCGACGTCAGGTACCCCCAGCGATCCTCAACCTGTACTGACTCGTTGAAAGTGAAAAGTGAAAGTACGTAACCTCTTCCTTTACCGTTGGGTGAGGTCACAAGAACGGACCTCTTAGGATCTCTACCCCCTCGGACCATCCGACAGCAGACACCCCAGAGTGTCTCAGCCTGTACTTACTTCGTTGAATCGTCATCGTCGTCTTCATCGTCGTATAAATACTCAATGAAGTTGATCGGGTACACCCATGATCTTTTAATGTGAAACCCGAGTACGTACGACACCGACTTCCCCTTTTTCGACTTTATTAATTTCTGTTTTCGCTGAGAGATGGTCAGAACCGTGACTACCCGTCTTGTTATGATCGACGTAAATTTCCTGTACTGTTGATTTAAGGTACGTACGATACTTCGTGACTACACCAAGATCGAAGTTTAACAATTATGGTCCGGTCTCTTTGTCGCAACTTAACCGATAATACTTAGGGAAAGACGTAAATCTTCAGTCCTCCTTTGACACCTCTGTATTTGAGACTTAAGTACACTCATCGGGTACCCAAGTTCTCACCTTTTATAAGTTTCTTGAGGACCCTCTCAAAGTTCCACTAAACCTAAAAATATCCCCCTGTCCGTGGAACTTTCTAGTACGGTCTCGTACATATCTCAAGTCCAGTCTCCTTTGGTAACAAAATTCCTTGTGAACCCTTTTTCCTGGAACTAAGGTGATCCACGGACTTACTCGTGTCACCATTTCTTAGGTGTCCGGTTACGTGCCCTACAGTCTGTACGTCCAAGTTAGGGACCCAGTCTTGTAGGGGACCTCATCCTTTACCGTTAGGTGAGGTCACATGGACGTACCTTTTAAGGTACCTGTCTCCTCGGACCACCCGACGTCAGGTGTCCTAGTGTTACTCAACTTGTGCCGACTCGTACGTACGTCTGTCCACGAACTTATGTGTCCGTATATTCGTCGTTATCTCGAAATCCTCATTTCTGTTTCTATCTACTCCTTCTTCACCAGTACTTTATTTCCTTCCATTACTAGTCTCGGTGAATTTAAACTTCTTAGTTCCGTGTGAAGTACCTCGTCAACCACAAATTCTACCTAGAACTGTTTTATCGTCTCTTAAAATCCGAAGAACAAGGTCTTCCTGGTACCGATTCAGATCATGTCTTCCTCCTCTAAACCTTCAGGATTGTGGTAGAGACCAAGGCTCGAAGGAAGAGTCGATCACACCTAAGTAAATTTGCTATGTAAACACAGTCCACCCGAAAATTTTGTTAGAGAAATTCCCATTTATCATCGGTCTTTTCCTTTGTACCTGTACATATAAGAAGATCAATCTTACCTATTGGTTGTTCCTTGATGACATATCGTGTACCCTGAGACGAGTCAACAATGTATCGTCGGACCTACCCTCTCCTCAAACCCCTTCTTACGTATATATATATACATACCGACTCAGGGAAGTGACAAGTAGACTTTGAGAGTGTCGTAACAATTGACCGATATGGAGTTATGCTTCTGTATGCCTACCGATTGTTTGTGTACTTTTCTACGAGTTGTAGTGAGTAATAATCTCTTTACGTTTAGTTTTGGTGTCACTCCATGGTGAAGTGTGGTCAGTCTTACCGACGCTAGGTTTTTAGACGTTCGTTATTTACGACCTCTCCCACACCTCTTTTCCCTTGGGAGGATGTGACAACCACCCTTACGTTTGATCATGTCGGTGATACCTCTTGTCACACCTCTAAGGAATTTTTTAACGTTTATCTTGATGGAATACTGGGTCGTTAGGGTGACGACCCGTATGTGTGGCTCCTTTGGTCTTAACTTTCTCTGTGTACATGGGGTTACAAGTAGCGTCGTGACAAATATTATCGGTCCTGTACCTTTGTTGGATCTACAGGTAGTCGTCTACTTACCTATTCTTTCGACACCATGTATATGTGTTACCTCATAATGAGTCGGCAATTTTTCTTAAGTAAACTTAGTCAAGACTACTCTACCTACTTTGACCTCGGTTAATATGTCTCACTTCATTCGGTCTTTCTTTTTGTGGTTATGTCATATGATTGTGTATATATACCTTAAATCCTTCTACCGTTACTGCTGGGACATACGTTCTGTCCTTTTTTCTGTGTCTACACATATGGTCTGAAAACCTGAGTCTCCCTCTCCCTCTCCCACCCTACTAAACCCTCTTACCCTTAATATTGTACATATGACAGTACATTCTTAACTTAGCGGTCAGGTACAGACTGCATCCCACGTCGTACGAACCCCGACCACGTACTCCTACTGGGTCTCTCTACAACACCCCTCCCTCCACCCTCCCCCCAAGTACAAACCCTTGCGTACATTCTTAATTTCTAAAATTTTAATTTTTTTTTTTTAAATTTGTTTACTTTTTCCTTTATGTCATCTTGATAAGAGACAAGAAAAGACCTGAACAAGAAAGGGATAGGAGAACGATATTGGGAATCCTTAAACCTTCGAAAGTCCACACTCAAGGTGATTGTAGTCTCTATTTTACATTAATGTCACTTGAGAAGAACCAATTTAACTCTAAGAACCTAATAGAGGGAGTAATAAACAGTTTTATTAATAATCCAGAGTCGTATACACAGACTTTAGTTGTCTCTTTACGGGAAAAGGTACCGGGTTAGTAGACCGTACCTGTTTACAAAATATAGGAGGTACAAGACTAAAGAATACGGTCTATCCCCCTGTCACATTTAAAACACTACAAAATTTGGCACCTTATTAAAACAAGAACAGTCCTAATAGAGTCTTTAACGGGATAACGTTAAATGGGGATTATATTTGGTAACTCGAAAACGATACGAACGGGTATTATCCTGACCCTGAAACTTGTGTAACGATTTCCAATCAAATGTCTGTACGATGGAACCACACGAATTTATACTTTATAGAATTTAGGGTACTTTTTATGTACGATCACCTATAGATGGTTACCATTCCCTATTTTCTCTTCAAGTAGAACGAGTCAATGTATCTCTAACTTGTCTACTATCCTCCTTTTTCCCGAGGTAGTCGTTTCCTTTCGTACAAACCATTTGTTACCTTTTAGTTGAAACCGATTTCTCAACTAAGACTCATCTACTCTTTATCTCTATTTTGGTATTTCGATGGTTCTCATCTTAAAACTTAATCTTCTCAGGAAACACCAGTAGACGACTCAGACTTTCACCTTAGTCCTATTGAAATAAGTCTGGTTTAGATACCTTAATCATCCATACATTGAAATAAGTTCAGTTGTAGTAAACGGATCTCAAACGAGTAAAATTTTACTCCGAATTTATTCCACTTATAACATTATACCCTTTTACGGTCCACTTTAAGTTTATATATAATCCACAAGTTACTCATTAGAAATTTATAAGACTTAGGTTTATATAAGGGAGAAGATTAAATTATGTACTCCATGGACCCCGAGTTTCTTTAATTGAATAGATAAATTCAAAGGTCTCAATTATCTCCGTCTCTACTCTAAGTTTAGATGAAAAGAGAAGGGAGGAACAGATCACCCGAAAACTGACGTAGTACAAATTTCACCGTACTAATAAAATCATTATCGGAATCTCTATCGTTCAATCTAACACTAGTGTGGTCCCGGGAACTTTCTATTCCTTTTCTTAACACGACAAAAACAGATTAGTGACTACTAAAACCTCGACTCCCTTTTGTACTCAGACCACTAGACGTTCTACCTAATCCTTTTCCTTTAAAAGACCTTCTGTAATTAAAGGCAAGGTAAACATCCGAGGTTCTTATACCCCTTCCCCTCTCTCCGAGAGAGCAATGGGTCTTACACTAGTCGAAGTTCGTTATAGATCAAGTATCTACATCAATTATTTATACATGTTACTTTTTAAAACTTTCTTAATTTCAGTTAACTTATTTATTTATTTACTTTATGGACGTACTCACTTACTTTACCATAAAACTAATGTTTGACCGGAAAGTGAAAGAAGAGGATCTTGTCATCTCACAAGTTTAACCCTGGACTTTCGAGTATTTCTATACCAGTTACAGAAGATCCAATAATAACAATCTTTACCTGATTAAACTGGTTCTGGGTAATAAAGAACCCTCTTCTAATACTAGGTCAACTAGGTCAGATCAATCCTCTTAATCTAAGTGTCAGTCTATCTTGACCTAAACTCAGTACCGAACCAACATTGTAAACGACCCACAAGGGGCCACCGAGTCTGTCATCTCTTAGACGGACGTTTCGTCCTCTAGGTCCAAACTAGGGACCTAGAACCTTCTAGGGGACCTCTTCCCTTACCGATGAATGAGGCCATAAGAACAGACCTGTTTAGCTACCTGTTTTCTCAGTCTATCTTAACCTAAACTTAGTATCTAAACAACATTATGAATAATCGAGATACTAAAACTCACTACTGAGTTCCCCTCCTTCGTCTCGTCTTCTCCCTTTTTTATCAGATGTATTCTACTAACTGTCCCTAATTTTTTTTTCTTTTGTACGTAAAGATTGGGTACCCGTAAGGGTCTTTACGAATATTAGTTTCAAGAAAGGAGACCCGACCCGAGATAAAATCGACCACTCTCTTCTTGGTCATTTAATACTTAATAAGTAGTTATATCTCGATAATAGTACCCTTACACTTTTATATAAATACACAGGTGTATGTGACTCTTCGTCCTTATACCAGCCAAATAGTGAATAAGTAAATGAAACGAAAAGGAAACATGGAAGGTAAAGACCTGTCCTTCGTCTTTGGCATAGGTTTCTCTCGAGTCAACAGATAAATAATGTTTCAAGACCCCTCTTTTACAAGTCGTTTCTCTCTACAAGAGAGTAAATAGATGTAAGAGTCTCACGTAAGGTGGAGGGACGAGTACGACTTCAAAGATGGACCACCAAGTTGACAAACAAACACAAAATAGGAACAAAATTGGAGTCAAAAGGAAGGGAGAACTCGAAGGGACTACCGAGTCTACCATTTCTTAGACGGACGTCACACCCTCTGGACCCAAGTCAGACTCAAACCTTCTAGGGAATTTCTTCCCTTACCGATGGATGAGGTCATAAGAACGGATCTCTTAAGGTACCTGTCTCCTCGCACCGCTGATGTCGGGTACCACACTGTTTCTCAACCACAGTGTTGACTCACTGATTGTAAAAGTGAAAGGAAGGAAGAATGACGGGTATAGTCTCCGTAAGTACAGTTAAGGTAGTTACTAAATTTCCTCTCGGAATTTTTCCGAGCTAAATCGACTTTTAATAAAAATAAACACAGAAAAATTAAATAACAATATTTGATTCCTCTTATATTCCATAAACGAAATTGTAGATTTATACACTGATCCCCGGTCTCGGTTGACGTTCTTAAGGTGTTACCGTTAATTAATCGATTCGTTCATCTCTCGTCCTTTCCTGGACCCGTCTCCGTGGGTAGAGAAGAGATACAGTATTTATAATATCCTTCTCTTTCCTTTTTAAGAGGTTCATAAGATACGATGAATTACGTAAATGAAGTTTGAGATCTACTCTGAAAAGGACTATACCAGGAACAGAGTAAAAGAACTGAAAAAGGGTATCCTAAAGAGGGGATAACGTAGTATTAGTGTAAATTGATGACTAGTAAAGGGATTAAAAAGAACGAAAAGTATGTGCGACGGAATGTACACGAAAGGGACAGACTGTAGGGAAACCTGTTCAATCAAAAGACTCGGGTAAAGTAGTCAACAATCTATTTCTTTTTTAATAGATGGAGTAACCCCAACAACACACCTAATTTATTTTAATAGGTGTACTAGGTACAATTACCGAGTCGTGTCAAAGACCGTGTATATTCACACCGTTAAAAAGCAAACAAAGAAGGAAACAGACAAACTACTTAAAGATGAGAATGGGGGTTCTTGGTAGAGTTTATATTAAAAACGAAACTTTGGAAGGGACAAAGACAAGTCCTTTTAGTAACAAATATAAAATACGAAGGTATACTAATACAGGTATAAATGTAATACGAGTCGACCTTAAACCCCGAAAGGGGGCACCGAGTCGACATTTCTTAGACGGACGGTTACGTTCTCTGTGTTTTCTGTACCCAAGTGAGAGACCCAACCCTTCTAGGTAACCTCCTCTGTTGCCGTTGGGTGAGGTCATAGGAACGGACCTTTTAAGGTACCGGTCTCCTCGGATCACCTGATATCAGGTACCCCAGAGTCTCTCAGGATGTGCTGAAACGTTGATTTGTTGTTGACAGAAGGGGTTTCCTGACACTGGAAGACTTTACCCGTGATATTCAACCAGTAAAATAAAAAAGTTGTAGATTGTGTCAAGGAAACGTTTATTTTTGAATTGTAAACTGTTTACTAAAAAAACTCGTCTACTCGTTCACTCGGTCACTCCCTTACTTATTTACTTTCCTTCTAACATTCTGCTACCTGGTACCACCTCATTAAAAGGATTTTCACATGGACTCACTGACATCCAAAACGGATTGATTGACCATGAAGTAAGAAAACTCTTTTCAGTCCGACAACAAAAATACTCTTACACTTATCTCATTCAATTCTCCCAAATGACTCAATTCGAGTGAAAAAATCTATACTCTACCTCTTCTACGTGAACCTCTTGGATTAGTGTAAACTACTACCCCTGTTCTTCTCATCTCTTTCATTTGTCTTTTTTTCGTCAATTATTTCCCTCTCGACCGTCTCAGACCTGTCTCCCTCTTAACACTGTCGACGACCTTTCTCTTCTCTAAACCCTCTTCCGCCCCCTTTTAAGTTTTCCGTAAAACGTTTGAAATTCGGTCGAGAGGATGGATAAAAAACTTTCCTATTCTGTCCCTTAACGACTACCGAGTCGCCATTTCTTAAACGGACGTTACGTCCTCTGTCTCAAACTAGGGACCTAGACCTTCTAGGGTACTTCTTCCTTTACCGTTGGGTGAGGTCATGAGAACGGACCTTTTAGGGTACCTGTCTCCTCGGACCGCCCGATATCAGGTACCTCAGTGTTCTTGACCGGTACTGAATTACTGATTTAATGGTGGGAGTATGACTTCTGTTTGGGGTTAAATGGACAAGGACTCTGATTATTATAAAAAGACAGTAAAAGAGATCTTTGGGGGTCGAGTCTCTGACCCTTAAGGACTCTCAACCGAGAACAGATTGTGAACCTTTCCTTAACAGACTCCTCTACGTGTACGATTGTTTCGTTTTCTGAAATAACCCTTCCCTGTGGACCTACCTCTTGTCCTGCCATTCCTTTGGGTTCTCGTGAAGAGACGATGAACCGAACGTCAGAGTCCAAAATCCCATTACCCCAATCAAAGACCCAAAAGAGAGGGATTAGTAAGACTGAGTTCCATGAACGACCACCGGACACGTAGTGAATCGGTTTTGTTTAAGATCACACTCTCAAAGACCCTCCAACCGTCCTGTATAACATAGGAGAGAGGAGGAAACCTGGGAAAAGTTTAAGAAGACCTAACCAAAATTTATTATACCCGACCGTACATGAAGGAGGAAATTCAAGTCAAGTCAAGTCAGACAGTAGTACAGACTGAGAAACGTTGGGGTACCTGACGTCCTACGATCCAAAGGGACAGGTAGTGGTTAAAGATCTCGAACGAGTTTGAGTGCAGGTAGTTCAGCCACTACGCTAAATTGGAAGAGTAGGAGATAACAGGTGAATTTTAGAACGGAAGTTAGAAAGGGTCCTATTCCTAGAAAAGGTTACTCATTCAAGTAGAGTAGTCAAGTCAAGTCACCGAGTAAGTACAGGCTGAGAAACGCTGGAGTACTTGGTGTCGTGCGGTCCGGAGGGACAGGTAGTAGTTGAGGCCCTCAAATGGGTTTGAGTTCAGGTAACTCACGTACTACGGTAGATTGGTAAAGTAGGAGACAACAGGGGAAGAGGAGGACGGAAGTCAGAAAGAGTTGTAGTTCCAGAAAACTTTACTCAGTCGAGAAGCGTAGTCCACCGGTTTTATAACCTCAAAGTCGAAGTTATAGTAAGGAAGGTTACTTGTGGGGTCCTGACTAAAGGAAATTCTACCTGACCAACCTAGAAGAACGTCAGGTTCCTTGAGAGTTCTCAGAAGAGGTTGTGGCGTCAAGTTTTCGTAGTTAAGAAGCCGGGAGTCGAAAGAAATATCAGGTTAAGAGTGTAGTAATGTACTGATGACCTTTTTTTGGTATCGGAACTGATCTACCTGAAAACAACCATTTCATTACAGAGACGAAAAATTATACGACAGATCCAACCAGTATTAAAAGGAAGATCCCTCATTCGCAGAAAATTAAAGTACCGACGTAAGTGGTAGACGTCACTAAAACCTCGGGTCTTTTTATTTCAGTCGGTGACAAAAGTGACAAAGGGGTAGATAAAGGGTACTTCACTACCCTGGTCTACGGTACTAGAAGTAAAAGACTTACAACTCGAAGTTCGGTTTAAAAATTGAGATGAGAAAGTGAAAGTAGTTCTCCGAGAAATCAAGGAGAAGTGAAAGACAGTATTGCCACCACAGTAGACGTATAGACTCCACTAACTATAAAATGGGCCGTTAGAATAAGGTCGAACACGAAGGATGTCGGGTCGTAAAGAATACTACGTCAGACGTATCTTCAATTTATTCGTCCAACTGTTATATGTCGGAACTACATGAGGAAAAGGATAAACCTTGGTCAGACAACAAGGTACAGGTCAAGATTGACAACGAAGAATTGGACGTATGTCCAAAGAGTTCTCCGTTCAGTCCTCCAGACCATAAGGGTAGAGAAAGTCTTAAAAGGTGTCAACTAACACTACGTGTGTCAGTTTCCGAAACCGTATCAGTTATTTCGTCTTTATCTACAAAAAGACTTTGAGAGAACGAAAAAGGTGCTACGTCACCTACAACCGTTAAACTAGGGACCAAGGAGACGGAAAAGATTTTGGTTGAACTTGTAGACCTTCAAATACCAAGTGCATAACGACTTCGGACAGACCTCTTAAAACTCGTAATGAAATGATCACACACTCTACTCATGTTAACACGTCATCAAACTCCTAAGAAACCGTAACGGAAAGAAACCCTAACCTTACTTTTGACTGGAAAAGGTCGGGACACCGGTGACGACTCAAAAGGTTTAAACGACCGTATAACTCACGTCGTGAAAGTGTCGTAGTAGAAAATACTAAACTTTATCGAGTTGACCTAATAAAAGGGTAGTCCATCGGTTATTAACCTTGAAGTCGTAGTCAGGAAGATCACTCATAAGACCTAACTAAAGGAAATCCTACTTGACCAACCTAGAGGAACTTCAGGTTCCCTGAGAGTTCTCAGAAGAGGTTGTGGTGTTAAGTATTAGTAGTTAAGAAACCACGGGTCGAAAGAATACCAGGTTGAAATGTAGGTATGTACTGATGACCCTTTTGGTATCGAAACTGATCTACCTGGAAACAACCGTTTCATTACAGAGACGAAAAATTATACTCCAGATGTAAACAGTATCTAAAAGAAGATCTCTCGTTCGTAGAAAATTAAAGTACCGACGTCAGTGGTAGACGTCACTAAAACCTCGGGGGGGTTTTATTTTAGACAGTGACAAAGGTAACAAAGGGTCAGATAAACGGTACCTCATCGGTAGTACCAGTTGTTTTGTCAGACTTTACGTCATGAACCTACGTTAGAGTTTTTGCTGTCTTACTAGAGACAAGTAAAGGTTCCGTTTGGTAAGTTATAGTGTCGTTATGTTCAGATACGGGGTTGGTCATTGTGACTTCTTCGACTTCAACTTGCCAAGATACTTCTGGATGTTCTGGAAAATCTTGATTGTGGATTTTTTCTACAGGAAAAGTAATATCCCCTGACCTTACGTTTTCATCCTTCAGTTCTTTGTGGACCTCATTGTCCGTTTAAACCGGAACCTTATGCCTTACTTCGTCCCGTTTCTGATTATCTCAAAACGGTTCTTTTACGTGACCAGTATCGTTTGTGGAAGAAGTTTGTTGTGCTCCCTTCTGAGATGTGTACCTGAGTGGTCTACCAGTTGTGACTTTAGTCTAACTAATATAAGAAACGTTGGTTTCTCCCTCTTTGAGATATGTCAGTTGTTTTTGTTCTGGTCCTCGACTGACACCGAGTCTAGTTCTTGAGGAATAACGGTTTAAGTCTGACTTTAACTTCCTTCATCCCTTTTGACGATCTGGTAAGTCCATACTGGATTTAGTTTAAGGAATACTAATATGTCACCTTCACTCTTTGTCTAAATTCCCTGATCTAGACTATCTATCTAACGGACTAATTGATACCTGACTTCAAGCACTGTAACATGTCCTCTGTCGCTAGCTCTAGTAGGGGTACCTTTTCTTTACGTTTTTTCGTTTTACCGACAAACCCCTTCGGAATGTTTATCGACACTTTTCTTCTCTTTACATTTCGTTTCCTCTTTTCCTTTCTATATTCGTAGACTTACGTCTCAAGGTTTCTTATCGTTCTTCTCTATTCTTTCGGAAGGAGTCACTGGTCCCGTTTCTTTATCTCCTTTTGTTGTCTTACCCTTTCTGATCTCTAGAGAAATTCTTTTAATCTATGGTTCCCTTGTAAAGTACGTTTCTACCCGAGCTATTTCCAGTCTTTACCATGCCTGGATTGTCTTCGTCTTCTATAATTCTTCTCCACCGTTCTTACGTGTCTCCCTGACATGTTATTTCTAGAAGTACTGGTTCTATTAGCACTACCACACTAGTGAGTGGATCTCGGTCTGTAGGACCTTACACTTCAGTTCACCCGGAATCTTTCGTAGTGACACTTGTTTCGATCACCTCCACTACCTTAAGGTCATCTCGATAAAGTTTAGGACTTTCTACTACGAAACTTTCACAACGTGAGTTATACGGTCGTTTAAACCTTTTGAGTCATCACCGGTGTCCTGACCTTTCCCAGTCAAAGGTAAGGTTAGGATTTCTTTCCGTTACGGTTTCTTACGACTTTGATGACGTGTTAACGTGAGTAGAGTGTGTGATCATTTCATTACGAGTTTTAAGAGGTCTGTCCGAAGTCGATATGCACTTGACACTTAAAGGTCTACAAGTTCGACCAAAATCTTTTCCGTCTCCTTGGTCTCTAGTTTAACGGTTTTAGGCGACCTAGTAGTTTTTTCGTTCTCTCAAGGTCTTTTTGTAGATAAAGACGAAATAACTGATACGGTTTGGGAAACTGACACACCTAGTGTTATTTGACATCTTTTAAGACTTTCTCTACCCTTGTGGTCTGGTGGACTGGACGGAGAACTCTTGAGACATACGTCCAACCCTTCGTTGTCAATCTTGACCTGTACCTTGTTGTCTGACCAAGGTTTATCCTTTTCCTCATGAAGTTCCGACATATAACAGTTGGACGAATAAATTGAAGATACGTCTCATGTAGAACTCTTGACGACCCGACCTTCTTCGTGTTCGACCTTAGTTCTAACGGCCCACTTTATAGTTAGTGGAGTCTATACGTCTACTGTGGTGGGAATACCGTCTTTCACTTCTTCTTGATTTCTCGGAGAACTACTTTCACTTTCACCTCTCACTTTTTCAACCGAATTTCGAGTTGTAAGTCTTTTGCTTCTAGTACCGTAGAACAGGGAAGTGAAGTCCGTTTATGTACCCCTTTGTCACAGTCTGAAATAAAGACCCCGGAGTTTTAGTGAGACCTACCACTGACGTCGGTACTATAATTTTCTACGAATGAGGAACCTTCTTTTCAATACTGGTTGGATCTATCGTATAACTTTTCGTCTCTGTAATGAAACGGTTGTTTCCAGGCAGATCAGTTCCGATACCAAAAAGGTCACCAGTACATACCTACACTCTCAACCTAACACTTCTTTCGACTCGTGGCTTCTTAACTACGAAAACTGGACACCACAACCTCTTCTGAGAACCCTCAGGAAACCTGACGTTCCTCTAGGTTGGTCAGGTAAGACTTCCTCTAGTTGGGACCCTAAGGAAACCTTCCTGACTATGATTTCGACTTTCAGGTCATGAAACCGGTGGAGTACGCTTCATAACTGAGTAACCTTTTCTGAGACTACGACCCTCCCTGACCCCCGTCCTCCTCTTCCCCTGCTGGGTCCTACTCTACAGACCTACCGTAGTGACTGAGCTACCTGTACTCAGACTCACTTGAGGTCCTCAACCACTACCTGTCCCTCCGGACCGTACGACGTTAAGTACCCCAGCGTTTCTCAGACTGTACTGACTCGCTGATTTGACTTGACTACCCTTACCTACGGTACTAGAAACAAGAACCTACAAAACAAAGTCCGGTCGAAAAAGTAAGAGAAGAAAGTGAAAGTAGTTCTTCGAGAAGTCAAGGAAAAGAGAAAGACGGTATTCCCACCACAGTAGACGTATAGACTCCAATAACTATAAAGAGGACCGTTAGAACTAAGGTCGAACACGAAAGGAGTGAAGTCGGGGAGGCTTTAAAATGACTAATCAAAAGTCGTCGTACGTCAAAAATTATCCCAGGAGGACGACACGTTGATGAGTCCGTTCGACATTAGTGGGACGGACCGGTACTACCCGTCAAAGCCAAGGGATTGTGCAAATCGGGAGACGTACCTGAAGGGACCATTGTCGATTCAAAAGTAGGCTGGGAGGATCTATAGAGACTGGTACCGAAGACTCCTACACAGGAAGGGTTCATGGCGGACTCACCTTAACAAGTGACTACGCCCAGACACAACTTGAATCGAATTGGTACACGGAAGTCTTGACTAAAGACGGACTTTTCTCAATGATAGAGACGATGAAACGGAAACGATATGAGGCATACTAGGTAGAAATTGGGGTCCACCACGATTACTATTTCTTGGACGGTTACGTCCTCTGTATTCTCTCAGTCCAAGGTAGGGACTCAGTCCTTCTAGGGGATCTCCTCCCGTACCGGTTTCTTAAGGTACGTGTGTCTTCGGAATCGTACGTCAGGAATCCCACCGTTGCTCAACAAGTACTGATTTCGTGAATCGTACGTATGTGTATGCTAGGTAGAGATTAGGCTCTACTCATAAGTGACTTACACACCCCATCAACCCTCGTACTACGTACTGTAAACGGAAGAACCTTTTTAAAGTTTCGGAATTGTAGTCGGTCAGGGAGAGTATTTCGTTATTACATTTATAGAAAAATAATGATGGGATAAAGACGAAACACTGTCCCCTTCATTTTTATCTCCTTTTTTTCAATAAAAGAGGATACATGGTAGTTTAATACAACTCTTATTGACTCGAGACTTCCTTTATTGATTTTACACTACATGAACCAATCATTGACCAAGAAATTTAACTAGTACACCGTCAGTCGTGTTATTGTACCCACTAACAGGGTAGTCATCTTCCTCTTAGTGATGTCTTTATAGTTTCCCGTTTCTCTCTGTGTTCTAATTGTCGGTATTCGAGAAAACTCAAATAATCTCTTACCTAAAGACGTCCCCAAACCCTGTCTTAGTGACTAAATCATTTAATATTTTAATGTTTTAGTCTGATCATTGTACGACTCGACAAATGTTCGATTACAAATACTTACTTTTCATCTGTTGTCCCTACTTTTACTTAAATATAACAAAGACATGTGATAACATGTTAAAGGGTTTCCGATAGAACTGTGTACTGTACATAAAAGTGATCTCCTTATTAACCCATACGACCACCTAAACAGAATACGGTTGAGGACCACCGGTCATTTATCCCCAAAGGACAGGATGGATCATACTAAGGTCTCTTCATTCTAGGAAGAACGCTGTTAACTTTGTCATCACTAAATGGGGAAACCTCACGTAATTAGAGAAATACACTGGTAGAGTTTTGTCCGTCATTAAAGAAGGAGCCAACTCATTCTCTAAAAACAAAGATTATGATCTCGAGCTTCCAAAATACACACACCATCATTACTACTTTTCCCGTCTTGTAACTTATTTATTTAACATTAAAATAGGATTATACTTCAATAAACCCTTTAACTAAGGATTTTGACTGTCCACTTGACAGTCGGGGTTAGTAAGTCCTATACAAACTACTTAACTAGAGTACTTTGACGACCTCTGTATGTTTTAGTTTCTACCGAAGCTTGAGTTTTGTTTACTACCTGGGGTGTTATTCTGTCCTGTCTCCTTGATCCAGGAATAACGTACTAAAATTATTGAAAAACGGGAACCCGTTCTCAAAAGAGAGATTTACTTTGAGACTTGTAATGGACCTTTAACTTCAACCCATCCCTCTTTTTTCCCCCAACCGACTCCTCTAGAATCCAGTACATTTTACTGTCGATAAGGGTGTACCGACAGAGGTTCTCCGGCTTAGACTACGAGTCGACTTTGTAGACGTCTTTTATACTTCTTTTGTGTCGGTGTATGTTGAGTTTTCTCCTAGGAAGTGTACACCGACAACCTTAGCAATTGGTTTCTCAGTTTCGTTCAGTATCCGGTTTTCAAGTAACATTTGTATTCTAGTGTCTTGGTTGGGTAACGTTAGGTACTAAACACAGTCACGATTTATTAGGGGTATTTGTTATGTTTGTCTTTGAATAAGAAAGACCATGAAATCTTGAATGTTTCGTGAGAAGGAATATCCTTTGATTCCGAAACTTAATGAGAGGAGCAAAATGTGTACACCATCGACTCCGAAGTACTTCGATTTAGGAAACATTTCAGTATGCCTCTCGGGTCCGAATATACGTTTGCAAGACGAGTGTTTGGGATCCATTAGTGTGATTAAAAATCTTGGGTTAATTTGTAACGGTACTATATAATGGAAAATCTTTTAATATAGGATCTCAATAGAAGGTTTCCAAGATAATCTCCTCTAGTTTTGATTAATTGTTTAGATTCCTGATGACTTAGTCAACTATTTTATTTGGTCGGAACGGGAGAGGTAAACAGTCAAGATTTGTCTCTCTGACCTTACTTACCCCGACCCCGAAATTACAGGTAGACCTTCTATAGAAGAAACGTTGTAACGACATATAGTGGTATACCCAGTCTCTTGGTCTGAGTAGTAGATATATTTATAACAACAATTTAATCAAGAGTAACACTTCCAAACTCGGAGTAATCTAGATCTTATCTTTCTTGTGTAATCAAGACACAAATGTCGATTGATGACAAAAGGTAAAATCTAAATCACGTTATTTAAATCGTTTACTGTGACTTTTGTCGGGAATGAACGAACTTTCTATATTAACTTTACATAATATCGTAATTTTATAATGTTGACCTATGTTTGAAATAGATAATCGTCAAGTAAAAGTAATTTTCGAAGGTCAAACCTCCTGGGTTACCTATGGTGAACCTTTCATCTTTCTCACTTTAGTAATGCCTACGGTCACTGTCACAAAAAAAAAAAAAAAAAAGAAAACATCAACGAACAAAAGCGAAACATTTTCTCTTAACATTTCCCGACTTCTTAAACTCTTTTAACGTTCACTTAAACACTTCAGTCAAAATTTTCCGATCCGAGACGGTGAACATTATAAATACGACACTGACCCGTGGTGCAAATTATACGACCTCCAGACGACTAACGTGTTCGTTACCTGGTGAACGTAAACGTTAATCGGTGAGTGTGGGAACCAAAAGGAGTGTTGGGTTCTCCAACTAATACACTAACAACCATATTGTTAATCATGTGCACTTCTCTTTTTGAGGGGTCTTCGGAGGATTCTCACAAAAAAGTAACTTTCGGAGTTTGTACTTGATTAATCCAGTCTTTCGTGTCCTCTACCAAGTGTTGTATATTCGAATAACACGCTATCTTTAACAGGGGAGGTTGGTCAAGAGGTATCCCTACCAAGAGACGAGGTCGGGTCTCACCGTCACCACCACTACCACCCCCACCACATTATGCTTCCCTCAACCTTCGGTAGGATAAGAATCTATGTAGAAGGAGTGACATTCGACTGTGACTTTAAAAATTTTGTGGATCTGTTTCCTATCGGATCTCCTCGTATGTCTTTTAGTTGGTATAGAGTCTTAATTAAAAAGAGAAGGAGGGGGCGAAGGAAGGAAGGAAGAAGGAGGAAGAGGGAAGGAAGGAAGGGAAGTCAATGTAAGACGAAGATCTTCTTGTCGTTTAATTATTTTTTTATTTGTTTATTTGGTACTTGTCGAAAAGTCATATTTGAGAATCTTTTCATCTATTTTATAAAATTTTATAATGTTTATATACCAACTCCAGTGTTCTTTCTTTCCCGTCAAAAGTATATGAATGGTCGTCATTATTTAACAATTGATATCCTTGGTTAAATCTACGAACTCCAACCATATAACTACCTTTCAGTCGTCTTAATATTCATCTTAAACTGTTTACGAAATTGTGTATTCTAAAATTAGGTAAAGTTTTTAGATCCTAATTATACAAATCGTTCATGGTAAATCCTTTTTATATATCTCAAAAGTTCGTCACGTTAATTTTCAAACTACATTACCCGTTACCCGTTACGTATACCTTGAACGGTAAGACATAAATTCTTAGACGTAAGAAGTTTGGAGTCCCTTAGTGTAGTAAGACTGAGAAGGTACAGTGGAATACCACGGAGTCGGTGAAGAGAAACAGAGATCGGTGTTCGGATTATTTCCTTAATTGTTTCCCTCCTTTTTTTTAGACGTAAGAAGTCTTCATATATACCTTGAAAATACTTTTTACTGGTGTAAGATCCGATGTTTATATATCTTTTATTGAAATATCTGATAAAAGAGACTGTTGTACTTTATTTTTATGTCGATTTCTCTCCTTTTTAGATAGGAGAAAGAAGATATAAACCTTTGTTTTCTTTTTGTCATCTCAAGATTTAATAAACACTTGTTTTTTATTTGAATCCACACTCTTTTTTACTTTTGTAACTCTTGACTTACCGTCACTTTCTGAGTGAATTTTCGACCTCCCTCCGTCGATTTCGTCGTGAGTCTCCATTTACATGTCGTAATTTACGGGAATAATCTCCTCTTCTTTCTGTTCTTTTGATTACTAGACTAAGGTTTATTTTCTCAATCTTCTTTTCGTTTCGTTCTTATTCGTGTTATCTTACTTCACTCGAATTACATTCTTATTCTTTATTACGTAGTCTCGTTTCAATACATTCTCTTGCGGTTATCTTGGTTTTCAACCAAGACACTTACTACTTATTATCTATCCTTATTGTCATTTACTTTGATTACTCTTTATATCGTATGTATATAATTGTTTATTATAATTGTTATTTATATTTATGTATTAATCTCTAATTTCTTTAGTATTCTTATATTATATCTTACTGAAATGTTAATCTTTTATATCTGGTTTACCTCTTAAGGAATCCTCTTATTTAAAAGGTATTAATTGATTTTTTTTTTTTGGTCCTTCGAATTTATTTAGACATTCATAATTTTTATAGTTTGACCATGATTTTGAAGATCCGGGGTTAAAGTAATCCAAGTCTACCAAAATCTACTAAAAATAGTTTTACAGTTATTTTCATTATTAATGTATTTGAGAAAGTCTTTTGTCTTTTTAAAGTGGTGATTATATTCTCCGATCATAATGATTATGAAATAATGTTTGGTTAGTTTTTGTTATGTTCTTTTTTATATCTGGTTTAGAATGAATTTTTATATTTATGTTTTTATACTTTATTTTAGACCACTTAATTTAAGTCGTCACATACAGTTACCTCTTCCTTTACCGTTGGGTGAGGTCATAATTACGGATCTCTTAGGGCACCTGTCTCCCCGGATCACCCGACGACAGGTACCCCAGCGTGTCTCAACCTGTACTGACTTCGTTGAATCGTAAGTACGCGCGTAACCTCTTCCTTTACCGTTGGGTGAGACCATGACAACGGACCTCTTAGGGTCCCTGTCTCCTCGGACCACCTGACGAAAAATACCCCAACCTGTCTCAACCTGTGCTGACTTCACTGAATCGTCGTCGTCGTCGTCGTCACATACAGTTTTTAATTAGTGGTATTTTTCCTTCCAAAATAAGTTCCTTATATTCTTTCAAAATTGGAGTTGTTTAGATAGTAATATTATGTTATGTCATCTTCTTTTTCAAATACTTGTAAGATTACTTAATTATTTTTATTCGTAAACTATTTTAAGTCGGATACAAATAATCATTTAGGAGAATCATATGGTACTTGTCCGTATTTTGAAACATTAAATATTTTGTGTGGATACTTTTTAAATCGTTTATAGGAACAATTATTATTTAGAAACCAACATCGGATAATTTCAGTTCCTTCTTTTCATACCAATAATCATAATCAAAATGAGACGTAACTGGTCATCCAGAATCCATCATACCATTCTATACTTTTCATTTTATATTTATAGTCTTTCCTTATTTGTGAATCAGAATATAATAACATATCCTCTTTTTTTACTAAGATGTTTGATGAACTTGATTATTCTCTCGAATTACTCCAACAACCATTCTACTAGTTATGTATTTTTCACTACCATGAGATATATACTTGTTGTTTATTCATCTTTTACATTTAATTTTTCTTCTACGGTAAATCTTGTCGTTGTTCTCGTATGTTTTTACACACGGATATTTATTTGGATCGTTTTCTACCTTTTAGAATCCTTGGGTTTCAGAATTTCGACTTTTATCATTTTCTTTTTAACTCACTTATCTTTTTTCATGTGGAACAAAAAATCTCTATCTTAGTTATGTGACGAAACCTACAGAGGGTGTAACTAGATATTAATGTTACTTTGAGGTTGGTTTAGCTATTATGTCAAAGTGTTTGAGTAGTATTTTACAAAGTAACCTTTTTGTATCTCGGTTTTGTCGGTAGTCTTAGAATTCTTCTTTTCATCCCCTTTCAAACTGAACAAACTGTTTTTTGATTGTGATTTCACAACTACCATTGCTGTATCGTTATCTGTTTCTCTAATCTTTATCTTTTTCTTCTGAGTCTGAATTAGTATGTACCCTATTCCATATGTTGTGTTCACCGTAATGTCTAGTGACCTCCTTCCTCTCTGATAATTTTTTTCAACGGAGGGTAGATCTTTTTCATTTCAATCTAGAGAAGGATTGTATGTTTTTATTTAAGGTCTACCTTTGTTGTGTTTTTACACTCTTCTTTTTGACAATTTACAAATCTTCCTTTATGTCCTTTCATAAAAATATTATAAAACTATCTCTTCCTATAAAATTCAAAGTCTTTTGTACTTGGTGACCTTTTTTCTAATGTAAGATTGGTCATAAAGATCATTCATTGTTATATGTGTCTCTGGTTCTATGACCAAACCATCACTACCGCCTACGGATCCTTAGACAATGAATTACAAGACATGTGAAGTTTATAAACTTTTCTGAGTATCAATTTTTAATTTTTGTCATTCCTGATTTTCTATGAAATCTTTTACACCTTATCTCATATCCCGTCATCTCCACCTTTACTATCGAACAAAAAGTTGGGAGAAAGAAGAAAGAAAGGAGGTGGGACACCTTCATAGTAAATAAGATGAATATTCGTGAACGGAAATCAGAGAAAGGTCAAGTCAAGTCCTGTGCTACGAAATTACTACGACTCTAATAGACTCCGACTGATAGCTGTCTTAATACTGTTTCTCTAAGACGAGGTTCAGGGACCTCCGTAAAAAAGAGACTGTATGGTTTTTCACAAATAACCCAAATACTGTTTTATAAAGAATCCCCCATCTACATATGAGTAAAGGTATTTAACCGTGGGTCAGTGTCGTCCGGTTAGGTAAATACTTACAACTTTTACGGGTAAGTCACTATTAAGTCGAACACTTAAACGTGTCTGTTAAGGGTCTTCCGAAACAAACGTTAAATAAACGACACTAGGAGGATGAACCGGAATGGGATACAACGTTAACGGGGTTCGACGGTCGGGTGTGTCGGGGTGTACCCACTCCTACCATGCACCACTTCTAAAGTAAGGTGGTAAACAAAAATAATAGACTTCAGGAAAAGGATCCTGTAGTCTAAAGTATCCCTCCCAAATAACAAATGTGTCTAACTCGGACGTAAAATGATCCAAGAACCCGAGGGATACGGTACTTTTACGACTCAAATACCATTGCACTTCTGACACCTTCGGTCAGACTGGCCTCGACGGGACAACTGTACACACGTAGGTACCTTCACACTACCCCGACAGCCAGATAACGAGATAGTGGGCCTTCATCAGGGTTTCATGCTATTGTTACATTGTAGTTCCAATCAAGTCCTATATCAACCCGTTTATGACCGAACTGTTTACTTTAGTGCACGTCAATATACGTGATTTCTCGGTTGATTTGAATTGATTTGATAAACCGAGTACTACTAAAAGGTCCTTGTGATCTACTCAAGTTACCGGTAAATTTCAAATAAAAGTATTAACTTAATACCTCGAAATCCATTCATGTCTATAATTTTCTTGAGATTTACGATTAAAGACTTTAAGATTTGACTACGGTAGTTGGGCTCCAAAACTAGTGATGACGTTGTGTCACTAGGTAGTTGAGACGGTCCAGACATACTACTCGTGAGGACCGTGAGACAGGACTGGTGGATACCAGTGAAATTGGGAAGTTCACGAAGGAAGGGGACCCAAACTAAACAGAAACAACGTTACCGGGTTTGGACGTCTCTCTACCTTGACAACCCGGAAATCCTGAATAAGGGTGGTGTGAAGGTCCACCGGGAATCATCTACTGTCGACCCTAAAACTGAAAGTCTCCGGTTCAGGGTCGAAGTTTATTCTAGTGTCACCAAGACTCGTTATAGAATGAGAAGTCTTAAGGAGGTTCCCTAGTCTGAAGAACGAACAAACATCGGACGTTGGGTATGAGAAAGTCACTGAAGAGGACTCGTTATCCGTTCTCTAACCCTTATATTTTTCTTTTGGGCCATCGTGTGAATGAATATGGACAGGAATTACCCTGTGTATGTATCCGAAGGGTCCACCGAGTCCCTATTTCTTATGTGTCGGTAATTTTTCTTGTGTAAACTTAGTCAAGATTACTCCACCTACTTTGACCTCGGATAATATGTCTCACTTCATTCGGTCTTTCTTTTTGTGGTTATGTCATATGACTGTGTATATATNATTACCCTGTGTATGTATCCGAAGGGTCCACCGAGTCCCTATTTCTTATGTGTCGGTAATTTTTCTTATGTAAACTTAGTCAAGATTACTCCACCTACTTTGACCTCGGATAATATGTCTCACTTCATTCGGTCTTTCTTTTTGTGGTTATGTCATATGACTGTGTATATATACCTTAAATCTTTCTACCATTACTACTGGGACATACTTTCTGTCTTTTTCTCTGTGTCTACATATCTTGTCTGAAAACCTGAGACTCCCTCTCCCTCTCCCACCCTACTAAACCCTCTTACTGTAACTTTGTGCATATGATAGTACATTCTTTGCTTAGCAGACAGACAAACTATGTCCTATGTCCTACGAACCCCGACCACGTGTCCCCACTAGGTCTCTCTTCTATACCCAACCCTCCACCCTCCCCCCAAGTCCTAACCCTTGAGTACATGTGGACACCGCCTAAGTACAGTTACATACCGTTTTGGTTATGTCATAACATTTCGTTTTATTTTAACTTTAATTTTTTTTTTTCTTATGTAGACGGTTACGTCCTCTGAGTCCTCTACAAACTAGAGACCCAACCTTTGGGGGGACCTCCTCCTTTACCTTTGGATGAGGTCATAAAAATAGACTTTTAGAGTATCTGTCTTCTCATACCACTTGACGTCAGGTACCGTAACGTTTCTCAGTCGGTCCCGACTCGGTAACTCGTGTGTCCGTCCTGTGTGTCGACCTGCGTAAATAGAGTCGGAACCAGTGATCCCTCGGGTCTTCTTATGTGTCTACCAAATAATCTCGAAAAGAATCTACCCCTTCTTTTGACTCCCCGGGGTTTGACAACTCCACCGACTCTAACTTAGATACTCAAGGCCCCTCGGTCTACCCTCTGACTCCTACTAGGAGTAATCTCTTAGACTTACAAGTTTCTTTTGTAATTCGTTGAAGTGTCCAAACGGAGACCTGTTGTAAATAGATTCAGTAACCTACTAGTGGAGTCAATAAACCTAAATAAAACGACCACTTCTGTTAACATCTCAAGGAACGAACTATGATACGGGGAGGTACTGAGACGGGATGAAGTCTTACTAGAAGTATACACTCAAATTTATTTATGTTCGAACGACAAAGGAGGTCTCTGTCTGAAATGTTAGAGGTCGAACCATCCGATGAACCTTTGTACAGAGTCTTTAGTAGACCAAACCCCTTTGTAGGTACAAAATATTCCTACATTTAAGAGAAGGTCAATCCCTAGATCAGTAGACTTCCCGTGTAATACCCGAAACCGGGTAAACTTCTAAAGACAGAAACAAATACCTATGTGTATATCATTTTCAATTTTCGTACTGACCTTGACTATTTGTGGTTCAGTTCTACCACCAATGAAGAACCACCCTTCCTCCCTCTCCTTACACCGACCTCTTTCCAAGTGTCTCTAAGTCAAAATGTACATATAAATTAAATTAGACCGACTGTCCTTATATTTCAAAAAATTTTTTTATTATCTTCAAAGGAGGTTTATAAAATAAAGAAAAATCTTTTTAAATGATCTAATTTTAACTAAATGTCACAACATAATCAAAGTCCATATATCGTTTCACTAAGTCGATATGTATATGTATATAAGTAAGAAAATACTCTAATAAAAGAGTATATTCAATAGTGTCTTATAACTCATCTCAAAGGACAAGATATATCATCCAGGAACAACCAATAGATAGGATATATATCATTACGCATATACGATTCGGGTACAAGGAAGACACAAGGAAGACACAAGGAAGGGAAGAGTATAAGGGAGTATATGAGATTGAAACAAAAGATACAGACGTTCAGACAAAGATAAGACATTTATTCAAGTCACTAACGAAAAGACAAAGACTTACTCTTTCTGAGGTCCACCTTCCCCATATAGGGGAAACGGGAAATCCATGAGACGGATGGAAAGAGATAGTTGTCTGGGGGAACAGGAGACCGAAGACCAACCCAAATACCCCTTGGGTGACTGTCTTAAACCCAAATTTCCTCCTCGTATTCTCACCCCTTACACAAAAGAGTGAAGGAAGAGACTCCCGGAGACCTCTGGATTAAGGACATCCAGGTTGTAGAGGTACAGTAGGAAGAACTTCGTCCGTCCCGAGGTGTCTTCTGTGATTCATGAGAGGTTGATCCACTAAACTTCTCTCAAATTATTCCTCGAAAAATATTCACTGTCATCTCTAGAATATCATAGACCAAGGTCTTCCGTCTCCATTCTCTCTCCAAAACGTTGTCTCATTCTTAAGTTAAAAGGAGAGGAGACGAAGATTCTATGTATACACATAAAAGTCACTGTTCATTTAAGAAGGACTCAGTCTCTAGCTCCTCTCCCAAATAGGAAAGGAGGTCGGAGGTTTAAACAGAAAGATGTACACGTCGATGACTCTGGATTTAGTCAATAATAACCTGTAGATGTTAACTCTTCCACCATACAATCGGTAGAAACCCTATGTCGTATCTTTTTCCTAAATAGAGACGAAAGCTCCGGGAACAATAGATAGACTTATACATTCTGTATGTACGTACTTTAGTAGACTGATATTTACTTAGAGTCTTCTTTACATATTGACTATGTATATTATACATAAACGTATAATATATACATATATTGTCAGTACATACCTATACTGTCAACCTGGTATTTCTTCCGACTCGTGTCTTGACTATGAAAACTCGACACCACAACCTCTTCTGAGAACTTTCAGGGAGTCTGATGTTCCTCTAGGTTGGTCAGTCAGGATAAGTAACTACGGCTTCGACTTTGAGGTTATGAAACCGGTGGACTACGCTTCTCGACTAAGAAATCTTTTCTGGGACTACGACCCTTTCTAACTTCCGTCCTCCTCTTCTCCTGTTGTCTCCTGTCCTGTCAACATACCGGAGTGGTTTGACTACCTGTACTCAGACTCGTTCCAGGCCCTCTACCACTGCCTGTCCCTCGGACCGCACGACGTCAGGTGCACCCGTTTCTGGACCTGTACTGGTTCACCGACTTGCCGTATATATCTTATAGGGTGCGAAAGATCGATGTAACAGAAGCCGGTCCAACAAAATAAGAAGACTCGAAAACAAGTGGACGTTTTCATCCCAATGAAAATCCCAGTTATACTAATTTTACTATTAAAACATTTCAAATATGTGAACGGATCACATGTGGAGATGAATCTACCTGTAGAGATGGTCTGTCGAATTGAAAATGTAAATCGTAAGAAGATCACTGAAGGATTACACGAGACGTAAAGGTTTATAGGTGAAGGTACTATCTCAAGGGTAAACTCAATTACTACTGAAATAATACAGTTTTCGGAGTAGAAAGATAAAAGACCATGTAGAGTGTAAGGTCGGTAACCTTTAATAAGAACCTAAAGGGAAGGTCATATAGAGTCCAGGTGAGTGAAGAATGGTATAGTGATGCCAGTCACACTAGATTCGTTGGTAGTAGAGATCAGACCTAGTAACCTTTCAAAAGATTGATTAGATGTACAAAGATAGATTTAGGGAATCGTATACCGTACCAACAGAGAAAAGGATCAAAACAAATCTACCGAATCTTGACAACTTTAAATCTAAGGTCTTGAAATTGTTATTAAAAGAACACCGTTAGTAAAGAATGACCCTTGGGAAAAAACTGGTAAAAAGGATTACACACTGAAAATATCAAAAACCATTCCTTTTGTATGTGGGAAAGACCTATAGTACTTTTTGAGTATCTCTCAGTCGGTTACTCGAGATTTTTAAATTTTATTGTAACTTACTAATACAATTAGACCCATCGATCTACGAGATAGGGGTAAATGACTTTTTAAAGATTCCTCACAAAGGGTTATTTTAAGTCTTTAAACGAATTATCAGAGACCGAACTCCGTAAGAAAAAGGAAGGTTTATGTCTACTAAATTTCAAAAGACAGTGATTTTCTAAGACTTGGTTTTGAGTCAGTACTATATAGTTAGCTTGTTTAGGAATAAGTGGAAACCTGACACACGTTACACAAAGTATTCGTAAACATCTCCTGTTAGAAATAAGTTCCACGTGTCTACGTGTGTCTAGATTAAGCCTCTTCTCATATAAACTGGAATAGGAGCCCTTTGAATACAAAGTCACAGTCTCTGTCTTTACATGTGTTGAATGAAATTATATGACGTATACCTATACTAGGTACACACACATCCAGTATAGTCTTCTGATTCGTCGATAAGTACAGGTGTCATACCTTTATATTAATCGTTCTACTAAGAGTTAGTCTCAAGTAAATGTGAAAGTAACATGTTGTCTCAGTAAACGGTCAAATTGATTTTACAACACTAAACTATTGTCCACAACTTTGTCTTTTGACAATTATCTTAGACCCAGGAACGGTATTTTACATCTCCAATACCTTTAGGTTTGTGTCAAATGTAAAAGAGGTACTGTGATTTTGTAAAAACTTCCGTCCTTTTAAGAAAGGGAATTTTGTTGATCAGTAAACGGATTTCTTTACTGTACTTTCGTTTTAGGAATAAGATTCGAGTAGAAGAGACACACCTATACTCGCACCTGTATGTATAGGTTCGACACTGTACACATAGAGAGAGGACGTCTAACTGTAGGGGAAAGGAAAGAAAAAATTCTATACTTTAACTTTCACAATCAGTGAGTCCGAACAGACTGAGACGTTGGGGAACCTGACATCGTGTGTTCCAAGGAGATAGATACCTCAAGAGGCCCGTTCTTATGACCGCACCCATCGATAAGGGAAGAGGTCCCCTAAAAGGGTTGGGTCCCTAGCTTGAGTCCAGAGGTCGTAACGTCTCAAAGAAATGGTAGACTCGGTAGTCTCTTCGGACAAAATTGTATACGAGAGAGTAATTAGGGTACAAAATAAAAAAGACGAATTCCTTGAACTCGGGTTCGATTATGGAAGACAATATGACCAGGTTAAGAGTACAGGGAAGGTATCCACGTAAAGTCTGTCAGTGTACGAGAAAGGGAAGTAGGGTAAAGTCAAATCTTAAGGAGTTCAGAAGGGACCTCGTGTTTAGAAAGGATTCTAGTTATACATCATTTAAACGGAAACCCAAACAACTAGGTAAGGGTCGTTTGGTCACTATTTACGACGAAATTTTGAACGAAAGTCGAGATCTATCTCTTACTCAAGTTAATCAATAAAGGTTTCACTCTCAACTATAACTACGTACATATTAAAGTGCAATACTCTACTAAGTATTATTTAGGACGTAGAAACCTTCGGTAAGTGTCCTTAATAGTGACAAAAGTAATTAAAATACTAAACAAAGAGAGATAGTTTTTCAAGTGACTGATGTATAAATTTTTATTGAACTTTTTTTATATTTCGTGTTTTAGGTTCTCTTCATAGGTAGTTTTTTGTTAAAAAATACTTATTATACATTTAAGTGTAGTCTCAAAGAGTATTTACCGTTACCAAAGTGTCATTTAATTTTTCATCTAAATTATCTACGTGTTGTAAACCATTACAAATTTCTCTACTGTACCTAAGGGTTATGTCATGTAGGACAACCTCCTCTATTACCTAACCTCGTAAAATTGGGAGAGTAATGTCTACTCTGCTCAAGATGTCATCACTGTTATTACAAGTGGGTCATAGACTGACGAGGGGACGTAAAGGATCGGAAAGAACATCAACTACACCGTGGTATACCGGTCAAGACCTGTTACAGGACACTTATTTACACTAGGAACGTCTAGACTCCCTAACTCCCGCCGGTACTCAAAAGTCCTGCACCGTTAGGACTTACAGTACACAACCGTAGTGGTATTTATTCTACCCCCCATAGTAGTTTAGTCACGAGAACAACTGTCGCCTTGTTACGGAAGACGACTGAAGATAACCTACGTCACACTCGTCGGCAAAATCGAACTCGACGATATTGATTATGGTGCCTGACCCCCTGAATTTGTTGTCTGTAGATAAAGACTATCAAGGCCTCCGACCGTAGAAATTCTAGTTCTACGGTCGTCTAAGTCGCGGACCACCTCTTAGATAAGAACCAGATGTCTACTAGTAGAAGGACGATATAGGAGTGGATCAACTCTCTCTCTAACGGAAAGAACGCAGAGAAGAACATACCCGTCATTAAGGTAAGTACTCTCGAGGTGGGAGTACTGTGTTAAAGGAGGGTTTCTGGAGTGTGGTGTGACCCCTTATTTCCCCGAAGTTATATCCGGAAAACCTCTTTGTGTTTGTAAATATCGTCGTTGTATATTTGGAAGTGTCACACGACAGTGACTCTAAACCCCAGTCAAACAATGATTCGTAATGAACCGGATTATTTTTATGGAAGACGTCTCTTTATTACGAAGGACGGACCTAAAAAAGTTGTGTCACACGACACGACCCGTCACGGATCAGTAAGTCAGTACAGGTTGAGAAACACTGGGGTACCTGACATCGGGTGGTCCGAGAAGATAGGTACCGCTAAGTGGTCCGTTCTTATGATCTCACCCAACGGTACGGGAGGAGGTCCCCTAGAAGGGTTCGGTCCCTAGCTTGGGTCCAGAGGGTGTGACATCAGTCTAAGAAATGGTAGACTCGGTGGTCCCTTCGGGTTCTTATGATCTCACCCATCGACTAGGGTAGAGATCCCCTAGAAGGGTTGGGTCCTTAACTTGGCTTCAGAGGACGTAACGTCCGTCTAAGAAATGGTCGAGTCGACGGTCCCTTCGGGAAAGTTACATGACAGACTTAAATTGCACCTATAAATGGTGTCTTATTCCCAACGTACAGGAAAACATGCCTTTTTCCTCCCTTGGTACTGTAGATTTGAATGTTTATTACAGTAACGGTTTTTTCGACGGATGTAGATGTACCGAATAGTACTATTACTTTAATTATTCTTTTTCGAATTTTATTCCTTATGTTTATTATATTGTAAAAGACAGACTAAAAAGAAGGAAAGATTTATATGATGTGTCTACATTTCCGTGGACCTACACGATCCTGAGTTTTAACACTGACAGATTACACCTTTAAGTCGTATAATTGTACATGTTTACGTTACTCTAAGTAAAGGGACGTCGACAAAGATTACGTGTCAAGTAACAGATAGAGTTAATCTTCGAGTAGAAAACGTTATGGTAAAGGAAGAGACACCAACTAAACTAGTTTGTAGGATAACAAATTCGGTTTTTGTATCGAAATGGTTTAGTCGGTATCATAACAAGTTTTGAGTAGTAAGTAACATAATAAGAAGTAGTTACGAACACTATGATTATAGACGTTTTTTCCTTGACTTAGAATTTACTTCGAAAATTTTAGGTGAACTTCATCAAACACTTGTCTCTCAAAGAAATGAAGAAAAAAAAAAATTTCCTTTCATTTTACTAAGTCAGAACCTACCTAGTACTGTTATGGTTTGTCTACGTTTATTTATAATTTCATTATATAAAATCCCAACCGAGTGTCGGGTTTAAGAAACGGGGTCTTTTAATGTATTTACGAGGTCACACGTACACCAAATATAAATTCCACATTACTCGACAAGTTTATCTCTTCCCGTCCGTTGGTATAATTTTTATTTGTCGTTTAAAATTGTTTCTGTGTAGGTGAATCAAACGTTTATCAGGACTACCAAAGTCACATGACGTTGATCAGGTCGGATGTTGTAGAAACCAACTTTGGTTAAAGATCAAAGTCTCAGAAGGTCAATTTAACACTAGTGTAACAGTCTCTCTCTTGTCAGACACTACTCTCCCGTCTTTATTCTCATTTTATCCCATCATCCCCATCCTCATGAATTCTGACAGATTGGTTTCGATCACCTAGTTTTCGGTCGGAGTCAGATATGCACTACAAGTAGCATCACCATAGAAGGACTGACCAGCACCCGTGGAGGGAGACCCAAAACTGTGGTTAAAGAATGTGTCATGATAAATATTTTGGAATCCCCTTTGTTATTCATGTGAGAAGAGACGAATAAAATTCAAATTTTGTGTACGTCCTATCTAAAGTTCACGAATTTCGTGTGTGTGTGTGTGTGTGTGTGTGTGTAGGGAGTATAAGTAGTAGAAGAGATAAATATTACCGTTTAGACGAGACTATAAACGGAGTTATTCACCAGAAACATTGGTCCCTTGATCGGAACTAAGAGTCGGGTTTCTTTACGACCCTAAGACAGAAACTTTTCTAGTTTTCACTCTAGATACCAAGGTTATTTTGGGATACAAGATCAAATATCAAATATTTGATATTTTACAATTGAGAGGAACCTCAGAAGGTTCAAAGTTGGCTTTTTTACGGTTGGCTAGAACTTTATTTTGTCGATTAGAGTCTCAAAATGTAACGACTCCCAACTGTTGAAGTAGAGAGAAAAACGAACGATCTCTGATCCTCAACCTTCGTCAATATAGTGGGTGAACCTGAACGGAATATTTATTCATCGGTTTCTATAAAACTCACCGTCCAAAGGTTCAAACGTCTTTGTTCTACTACTCGGATTTGTTTTGTTTTGGATCAACCTTGATTTGTGAGATCCAGTAGATTGTGGTCAGTCACGTAATTGATCTAAAAGTCTACCAACTACTACGGTTATAAAGACAGTCATACTAGTAATTCCATTCGGGACAAAGGATATTATAGTTTTACTGAAGTTTAGGGCAGAAACCAAGAATACAAAGAACATCTAAAAAGAAAGATTTTTAGTCTACCATGAAAAGTGGATGGGTAGCTCACTTTGAAAGGGATTGATAGACTTTGCAGAGACCAAAGGTTTTTGATGTTACTTTTTGAACATTTTTGTAAAGTTCTTTTTCTATTGTACCTTTGTACCCGATTTCAAATCAGACAGTGTTTCTACTTAAAGTGTAGACCTTAAACGAACCTGGGTGAAAGACGTCCGATCCAGTACCTTCCTAAAACGTCTTTTTATTTCAACTGATAGGGTCCCAATAAAGTACCGTATAGACTGAGAGGCTACAGAACTTTCACCAACGTAATAGAGTCTGTCCTTTAAAGTGATAAATGGGAGACTGTTCCTCCTTAGTGTTTGAAGATTCGAAAAACGTAAAATGTTTCTCAACCTCCGTCACCCCCGAAATATTCCGTAAACCGACTTACTCAACTCAGCAATCCGTCTATTAACCTTTTTTTTAGACTTTCTCCAGTCAAATTTCATTCCACCCTTTTTACATTTTTATTCTTAGAGAGATTTTTAAAATGTCAAAATAACCTTTTGTAAACTCTTACCCTCTTTTGATGTACCGATAATAATCCTTCTTCTTTTTTACAAAGTAGGAGACCGATTAGTGATTTTAACGGAACAACGAACAAGACAATCTACGGAAAAAAAGTAACAATTTCATTATATATGGAATTTTTAAGGTTTCTATATCTTCACATACCTCAATTACTATATCAAAAAGAAAACGGGAGATGAAAAGCGAAAATTGGAAATGAAAAAAAGGAGTAAAATTATTACCAGTTTTAATTTCTTTCATGTATAGGACATTTGAACGATGAGTTACGAAACAGGTGTTTGGTCGTTGTAACTGTAGGACTATTGATCCATCTTTACGTCTTAAAATCCAGTGCAAAACCCGAATAACTTAGTCTTAGACGTAAAATTATTCCAGGGATCACTAGACATACAGATACATAATTTCAATCGTACGTAACAGGATGTTGGGACTTGAGAGTGAACAACCTTAGATAATATGTCTTTATGTTATGTATGTATTTCGACGTTTATATATATATATGTATACATGTGTGTGTGCTTATATGTATACATATATATGTATATATATATATCCGAAGGGACCACGAGTCGTCATTTCTTAGACGGACGTTATGTCCCGTGTGTCTAAGCTAGTGACCCGGTTCTTCTAGGAGACTTCCTCCCGTACTGTTGGGTAAGGTCATAAGAACGACCCTTTTAGGGTACCTCTCTCCTCGGTCCGTACCCCAGTGTGTCTCAACCTGTACTGACTTCGTTGACTCGTGTGTGTGTGTGTGTGTGCGTACATATATACGAACATAATCTATATATAATATTATAAATATAAACCCGAAGGGAATACCGAGTCGACCATTTCTTACACCCTCTGGACCCAAGTTAGGGACCCAACTCATGTGGGGGACCTCTTCGCTTTCCGGTGGGTGAGGTGAGGTCATAAGACCGGATCTCTTAAGGTACCTGACACGTCAGGTGTTGCAGCGTTTCTCAGTCTGTGTTGCCTCGTTGAAAGTGAGTGAGTGAGTATAAATATAAATTTCACTTGTTTTATAATATATCGGTAAACATACTCGTTTTAGACTAACTAATATAAGAAACGTTGGTTTCTACCTTTTCGAGATATGTCAGTCGTTTTTGTTCTGACCCTCGACTGACACCGAGTCTAGTACTTGAGGAATAACGGTTTAAGTCTGAATTTGACTTCTTTCGTCCTTTTGGTGATCTGGTAAGTCCATACTGGATTTAGTTTAGGAAATACTAATATTTCACCTTCACTCTTTATCTAAATTGCCTGATCTAGACTATCTCACGGACTACTTGATACCTGCCTCCAAGCACTGTAACATGTCCTCTGTCCCTAGTTCTGGTAGGGGTACCTTGTCTTTACGTTTTTTCGTTTTACCGACAGACCCCTCCGGAATGTTTATCGACACTTTTCTTCTCTCCGCTTTTCGTTTCCTCTTTTCCTTTCTATATACGTAGACTTACGTCTCTAGGTTTCTTATCGTTCTTCTCTATTCTTTGGGAAGAAGTCGTTAGTTACGTTTCTGTATCTCCTTTTGTTCTTTTACTCTTTCTGATCTCTAGAGGAGTTCTTTTACTCTCTATGGTTCCCTTGTCAAGTACGTTTCTACCCGAGCTACTTCCTGTCTTTACTATACTTGCATTGTCTTCGTCTTCCATAATTCTTCTCTACCGTTCTTATGTGTCTTCTTGACATGTTTTTTATAGAAGTGCTGATTCTATTAGTGTTACCACACTAGTGAGTGGATCTCGGTCTGTAGAACTTTACACTTCGGTCACCCGGAATCTTTCGTAGTGATACTTGTTCCGATCACCTCCACTACCTTAAGGTCAACTCGATAAAGTTTAGGACTTTCTACTACGACACTTTCACGACGTGAGTTATACGGTCATTTAAACCTTTTAAGTCGTCACCGGTGTCCTGACCTTTTTCAGTCAAAAGTAAGGTTAGGGTTTCTTTCCGGTACGGTTTCTTACGAGTTTGATGGTGTGTTAAAGCGAGTCGGACCTCTTAGGGTCCCTACCCCCTCGGACCACCCGACGGCAGAGACCCCAGCGTGTCTCAGTCTGTACTGACTTCGCTGAATCGTCGTCGTCGTCGTGTACGATCATTACGAGTTTTAAGAGGTTCGGTCCGAAGTCGTTATGCACTTGACACTTGAAGGTCTACAAGTTTGACCAAAATCTTTTCCGTCTCCTTGGTCTTTAGTTTAACGGTTGTAGACGATCTAGTAGTTTTTTCGTTCTTTCAAGGTCTTTTTGTAGATAAAGACGAAAAAACTGATACGGTTTCGGAAACTGACACACCTAGTGTCAGTTGACACCTTTTAAGACTTTCTCTACCCTTGTGGTCTGGTGGACTGGACGGAGAACTCTTTGGACATACGTCCAGTCCTTTGTTGTCAATCTTGACCTGTACCTTGTTGTCTGACCAAGGTTTATCCTTTTCTTCATGTAGTTCCGACATATAACAGTGGGACGAATAAATTGAATACACGTCTCATGTAGTACTCTTTGCGACCCGACCTTCTTCGTGTTCGACCTTAGTTCTAACGTCCCTCTTTATAGTTAGTGGAGTCTATACGTCCACTGTGGTGAGAATGCCGTCTTTCACTTCTCCTTGATTTTTCGGAGAACTACTTTCACTTTCTCCTATCACTTTTACAACCGAATTTCGAGTTGTAAGTCTTTTACTTCTAGTACCGTAGACCAGGGTAGTGAAGTGCCCTTTATCTACCCCTTTGTCACCTTTGTCACAGTCTGAAATAAAACTCCCCGAGGTTTTAGTGACGTCTACCACTAACGTCGGTACTTTAATTTTCTACGAAAGAGGAACCTTCCTTTCAATATTGGTTGGATCTGTCGTATAAGTTTTCGTCTCTGTAATGAAACCGTTGTTTCCAGTTCCGATACCAAAAAGGTCACCAGTACATATCTACACTCTCAACCTGACACTTCTTTCGACTCGCAGCTTCTTAACTACGAAGACTTGACACCACAACCTCTTCTGAGGACTCTCAGGGAACCTGACGTTCCTCTAAGTTGGTCAGGTAAGATTTCTAGTCAGGAGCCACAAGAAACCTTCCTTACTACGACTTCGACTTTGAGGTCATGAAACCGGTGGAGTACACTTCTCAACTGAGTAACCTTTTCTGAAACTACGACCCTCCTTAACNGGACTCTCAGGGAACCTGACGTTCCTCTAAGTTGGTCAGGTAAGATTTCTAGTCAGGAGCCACAAGAAACCTTCCTTACTACGACTTCGACTTTGAGGTCATGAAACCGGTGGAGTACACTTCTCAACTGAGTAACCTTTTCTGAAACTACGACCCTCCTTAACCCCCGTTCTCCTCTGCTCTTGTTGTCTCCTACTCTACCGACCTACCGTAGTGACTAAGCTACCTACACTCAGACTCACTTGAGACCCTCAACCACTACCTGTCCCTCCGGACCGCACGACGTTTAGTCCCCCAGCGTTTCTCAGACTGTGCTGACTCGCTAACTTGACTTGACTTGACTTGACTTCTCGTTTTTTTAACTTTGATGGTTTTATAGGTAATAATCCCTTATTAGTTATTATTAAGTCAGGATTCCGACTTGAGTTATGTCTCGCTGTAGAAAGAAACTCGGAGTGGCTACGAGTGGACTCTAGGTGGACTACGAAACCCCGTAAAGTAAAGTATCGGTTTTCCAGGGTTTTGTACAAAATGATTTACCTACTTCTATTTGTCTATCCACTCAAAATAGAAAGCCTATATCTTAGTAGGTCTCAGTTCAAAAGGTTATCGAGAAAGGTTTAACATATAACATGTTGATATATATTATTAAAGGTCCAATATATTGTGTATACTATATAATTCATTACTCAATTGTTACGATTTGACCGTGAATCGTAAATCGTAAATATCCTTTAAACCATAGAGAGAACCCAGAGATTTAAGGAGAGGAGTAACTTAGAGTCGGGGAATCAACTAGTTCTTGGTACCCCAAAGAATCTAGTTTTCCTCAGTCTAGATGAAGGTTTACTGTTTAACTCCTTCTTGGTCTCGTACACTAGTCAGGGGACCACCTTAGGACAAAAGAGGGTAAAAACGAAATCGACAATGAACCACCTCGGTGACAACTTGGTTCATATCGGGTCGATCAAAACTAGGATTAACGTTCCGACGAAGAGGTACCGACCGTAATACGGACCCGGTGTCCCCATAAACGTCCCGGTTACTGTGGGGACGTTACAATGCGTGGGTAAACACCCGAGACGTCCAAAGGGAAGTGTCTAAGTAGAAGACAGGGACTTTGTGTACACGACATAGATTCACTGACTCCAAGGCTTCTCGAAGGACGGATCACCGCACTACTAGACACTGACGAATAAACATCTAGTCTGAAGATGAAGATGTTCTCTCTTTTTACAGTTCTCTCTAAAAAGATTGAGTGGTTAGGAGGTGGGACATACTAGTGGAAATATATTACGACAATGGTTCCGGGACGAAAGTCTCTACCTCTAGATGAACGTAAAGTACACTTTTGCAGAGTTCCCCTAAAGTATTAGTGGTGATAGTGACTTCTCTCCACCCCTACTTCTGGGCTTCGGATTAGTCGGTATCTTACTTTTTGGTTCCGGGGACTCATTTCTGGAAAGTGACAGACTGAACACGCGTACTCACGATTCAGTGAAGGCAACACAGGCTACGAAACACTAAGACACCTGAAATTGGGTGGTCCGAGGAGACAGGTACCCTAAGAGATCCGTTCTCATGACCTGACCCAACGGTATGGGAGGAGATCCCCTAGAAGGGTTGGGTCCCTAGCTTGAATTCAGAGGACACAGAGGACGTAACCGTCCACCTAAGAAATGGTGATCGCGGTGGACCCTTTGGGATGATAGGATGATAAATAAGAATAAAAAGGGGAATTTTTTTAATAACTTCATATCAACTAAATGTCACAACACTAAAAACAAACCAAACCATAAAAACAACAAACAAAAAACCGTCACTCGAACTTCAAGTTCGTGATCTTACAGAGGTTGGGAGTAAAGAGGTCATACATAAACCGGAGAACTTACACAGACAACACCTCAGCCCGAGGTTTCAGACTCACTGTGTCTTATATAGAATACTGGACGGTCCCAGACCTAAGAGGTAAGTCTCGTGTTAGACTCTCGTAGTCTGTGAGGACGACCCTTTCTCCTTTTTCTGACTTCGCAAGTTATAAAAAAGAATTTTACATTTCAATTACCTCGTCGGACTGATTATACTACATAAACAAAACTAGATATTGTATGGCAAACTATACAATCTTACTTAAAATTTAATCGATGTCATTTGTTGTTTCTTTACATATTTCTAGTAAGATCCTTTCCGAAAAATTTTTTATTATTATTAAAAAGTTAAACTTTACCTTAAGTCTATGGTCATCTTCCTCGATAACAACCTACCCAACCCACGTATTTGTCTACGAAAAAACCTGTCCTAAACACACGTCACACCCACCTAATGGTTCGGTAAATGTTAAGTAATGACACAACACCCATGAGTATAGGGAAGGTAAAAATAGTGTAGGACTCCGGTTCTTAAAAAAAATTTTCCAGTAAATCGAAAGTCTTTTGATACTTAATACCACTTTCGTAACAAGAAAGAGACTGAAATTACACGAGTAAATCTCTTTTCAATGACTTTGTATGAAAACGAATTCGAGACTTAGACTGGGAGGACGTTAGGGAGTGTATTTTATCGAACAGTGATTACTGAAGAACATCAGAGACACGAGTAACGACTAATGTATTTATAAAAGAATTGGATTCTATCGTAGGTCTCATTTTCATACAAACATTAAAAATCTTAATATTAGTTTAACACTTTTGAGTCCATGACTGAATGGTCTACTCAATTCCAACGAAACCTTACGAACTTAGTGAGTCTCTTCCGTCGTTCTTAAAGTTGACCATTCACAGTTCATATCTGTTCCTTTGGTAAATCAAAAATATCATTTTTCTTCTTCTATCTTGGCAACAACGTAACCCACTGAAAACTCCCTATGGATTCCACTCCTCATCGATGACTAGTTATGTTAAATTATCATATGTCACTTTCACTTTCAGCGAGTCAGTACAGACTGAGAAACGCTGGGGTACCTGATATGTCAGGTACCTTAAGAGGTCCGGTCTTATGACCTCACCCATCGGAAGGTGAAGAGGTCCCCTAGAAAGGTTGCGTCCAGAAGACGTAACGCCCTCTAAGAAATGGTTGACTTCGGTGTTCCTTGGTGAATAAATTTGTTTTTTCATTTCCCGAATTCGTGTTGTGAAGAAATTGATCTCCAACTAAAAAAAAAGAGAAAAGTCAAGATAAGGAATTCTTTACTTTCGTTCCCGATTCTAAGTTGTACCCTCCCCAAATTCCTATCTAACTAAACTAGTTGTAAGTTAAAATAAAGTTGTAGAACCTTGTTGGAACAAGAATCATCAGTAATGTTTTAATAAACCAACGGTAATACACATTAAGATCTTAAACTAACATACTTATAGTATTAGTACTAGTGTAATTTCTCTTGTAATTATTACTCTCCAACTGTCACATCAAAAATAACCTTTAACTCAGGTTTGGTCCTAGAAAACCAGTTTACTAATAAATCCGTCCTCAATACCAGACACCAGTAGAACCGAATTCCGGCAATGTAAAGTATTTTCCTTATAGAGTCTGATAAAACGAATACCACTTGTAAATGTGACTTTATATATAATCCATTTTTGTTAAAAAACGTAGTATTTAGTTATTACTTTCACGAATTAGGGGTAACTAGACACCGATTTACCTTTCACCCGGTTTCGACCTCTATACTTGGATCTTCCTGGAACTTCGAAAAGTAAAGGTGACGACCACTCAGTGTATCTTACCCAAGACACGAGGTCAAAGGAGGGAAAAGACTTCAAGGATATAGAGACCTTCACAGTCTACTCGAACTTCTTTCTTGTATGAGGATATTAAAAATTTCTAAGTTCCAGTTATTTCAGTTATCTGATGACTTCCTCTTGTCATTTAGAATTGACTCAAAGGTAATTAATTATTACTTCTTACTAATTATGTGAGAGTTCACAGACCACACACTGATAAAATTTTAATTTAAATAGAAAAACCTTGTAGAATACCATTCATTCTTTCTCAGATAATCACTGTACTTTCGTTTGATTTTGAGTCGTTTCCTTCCGTTGGTGTTACTGTCACAAGATTTTATTAATGTAATTCTCCGTTCTGTTTTTATAGATATACTAATCTATTGATGACTCGTTTTCTATGATATCTTTCGTGACGAAGGTTTGACATCAGGGAGTTCTGATAGGAAGGTTTTAAGTGGAACGTCCTGACGTCGACCGGACATCCCCCGTGTCGTGTTCGAAACGGGGTCCGTCTCGACGACGACGACGGCGACGACGACGATTCAGGGAAGTCAGCACAGGCTGAGACACGCTGGGGTATCTACCGGAGGATGGTCCGAGGAGACAGGGACCCTAAGAGGTCCGTTCTCATGACCTCACCCCACGGTAACGGAAGAGGGGTCCGTCTCGACGTCTATAAATTTAGGACGGAGAGTTCTACATACCCGGTACACTGGAATTCTATCAGTCATTGCAATAGAATCAAAGGTGAGAACCTTTTTACTCCTACTATTACTTGAATTTTATTACATGTCAACTGAGCAATAAACACCTACAACATAATCGTTTAAGTGGATGAATTCAAGTAAGTATAGTGGTGTGGTTATGAGTCGTCGGACAACCACCAGTCAACACCTACACCTATGAGTGGCTCACCGTTTTTGAAAGTCGGAGGTCCGAGGATCCTTGGTACAAGGGTCTAAAATGTATTCCCCTACTCTTCTGTGAATAAGTTAAGAGTATGACTTTTGTTCTTCGGAAGGTCCCGTATAAATTACGGTACGAAAAAAGTAAAAGTAGGAAAAACAACTACTAAAACGAAAAGTTTTACCGGGTCCGTAACCACGACTTCACGATAGATTCACAAGGACTCCAACTGGAATTTTGTTATTGCCAGACGATAAAATCGTCATTTTACCCATATAAACCCCTGTCGTTACTTAACGTTAAACCCCGTACGTCAGATACCTTTTGACGTTCGTTTAGATCTCTCGTTTCTTCTTGCAAAAAACTATCTCTTTTCCCTCAACCCTCCCCTACACTATTTGTCTCTGGTAACCTCCTTTGACCCTCAAACTTCACATTACCCAAAAGTAACCGACCCTACAGTGGTCCGTTTCTCTTTAAGAAGGAAGTAAGACGCACCATCATTTCATCATTGGAAAGACAACCTCTACGTTTCCATACAGAGAAGGACAATTTAGATGTTAACCGTAGGTTCACATCCCGTACTCACGAAAGGGAAGACCGGAGAGTTGAGGTAAAATTTACTCCAAAGACAAATAAATAAAAATTTGATTTGTGTTCTTCCGACACTACATAAGTAAGATTACTTCTTTTATACATAGAATCCATTTAAAACAAGTCCGTACTCAATATTTCAACAACCGTGACTCAAATTCCAATTACTAAGTTGTTATATATAACTTATTTAATAGAAATTCGTCTTTGTGTAGATACTGTTCAAATATATAACCGACTAACTACTTTTAGGATAATAGTCTCCAAGTATCTATAGATTAGGACATAACGAGAATCTTCGTTAAAAGATCATGATAAAATACGTAAAAATTATATCTACAAATAAACTGTATTTTTTTTTCTAAAATTTTTAGACGGATTTCCAGAGACAATATAATAAGACCTTTGGACCAGGAGTGTTATGTCGGACCAAGGACAACGATCCCTGTTACCAAGTCATAAGAATCACTGAAATCTTTTGTATTGATGACACTTATTAGTTGACACATACTTCATAGATATGTAAAACTTAAATTCGGATAAAAGTTTTGAATTTAAGGAATGTGGATTGAATCTGGATGTTATACTAATACACTTGGACCGAAAAGAGGTAAAAGAGTTGAAGATAGACGAAGTGAGGCAGAAAATCGGAAAAAGTGTGTTATCTTACTTAGTCAAAGGATTTTGTGTATAAATAATTCATGTCTTATATATGGTCCGTAAAACGATTTTCTATCTACGGGATTTCAACGAACCTCTAAATAACACTTCTACCTTTGCATTTATAGTTAAGTCTTATTATGTACCAGTCACGACACTACCTAATCCTTGTTTTAAGACATCATCGTGTCCCCTACTTGGTCTACTTAGAGACCTTTTCTCCCCTTGTCTCCTCAGTGTTTCCCGAATTCTGTAAACCAGGTTCGAAATCACTTATTCCGTTGTAAGTGGTTCGTTTTTTTTTTTTGTTTTTGTTGAATTTTTCTTGTCCAGTTCGTCTCTCTTAAAGTACGAGTTTCCGTGTTTCCACATTTTTTCGTAACAAAATGTCACCAGTACTTCGACCTTCCATGTTACACTTCACCTCCTCCCCTCCTCCTGACGCCCTCTCCGTCTCTCACGGACCTCTACTCAACCCTGTATAATACTCCTGGTTTGTAGGTCTTATTGTGTTATCTCTGTAAATCCGTCCAATAATTTTTTTACAGGTTATTTGTGGATATAACTTTACGTATTCTACATTTACATATCCAAATTTTACTTTCATTTTCTCCTCTCACTTTTCAACCGAACCTCGAGTTGTAAGTCTTTTCATTCCAGTACCGTAGACCAGGGTAGTAAAATACCGTTTGTCTACTCCTTTGTTACCTTTGTCACCGTCTGAAATAAAACCTCCGAGGTTTTAGTGACGACCTCTTCCGTTACCGTGGGGTGAGGTCATGAGAACGAACCTGCCTCCTCGGACCATCCGACGTACGTCAGGTACCCCAGCACTTCTCAGTCTGTACCGACTCGCTTAAGTGAAAGTGAAAAGTGAAAGGACGTGACCTCTTCCTTTACCGTTGGGTGAGGTCACAAGAACGGACCTCTTAGGGTCCCTGCCCCCTCGGACCACCCGACGACAGATACCTCAAAGTGTCTCGACCTGTGCTGACTTCGCTGAGTCGTCGTCGTCGTTTTAGTGACGTCTACCACTGACGTCGGTACTTTAATTTTCTACGAACGAGGAACCTTCCTTTTCGATACTGGTTGCATCTGTCGTATAATTTTTCGTCTCTGTAATGAAACAGTTGTTTCCAAGCAGATTAGTTTCGACACCAAAAAGGTCATCAGTACATGCCTACACTCTCAACCTGATATTTCTTTCGACTCACGACTTCTTAACTACAAAAACTTGACACCACAACCTCTTCTGAGAACTTTCAGGGAACCTAACGTTCCTCTAGATTGGTCAGGTAGGATTTCCTTTGGTCAGGACTTATAAGTAACTTTCCTGACTACGACTCCGACTTTGAGGTTATGAAACCGGAGGACTACGCTTCTCGACTGAGTAACCTTTTCTGGGACTACGACCCTTTGAAACTTCCGCCCTCTTCCCCTGCTGTCTCCTACTCTACCAACCTACCGTAGTGGCTGAGTTACCTGTACTCAAACTTATTTAAGGTTCTCAACCATTATCTGTCCCTTCGGACCGAACGACGTCAGGTACCCCAGTGCTGACTCGCTGACGTGACTTGACTTGACTTTTATAAAAAAGTTCACTTATGAGTGTATTGATGGTGAACCAAGTCCTCCTACTTTTAAAAGTCGAGGATCTTTGAACAAAGACGTATTAAGAAAGATTGGCGTCGGGAAAAGATGGTACATTCCTGTCCTGTCCTGTCTCAACGAGTCAGCACAGGCTAAGAAACGCTAGGGTACCTGACATCGGATAGTCCGATCCGGCAGGAGCCTTAAAAGGTCCGTTCTCACGACCTCACCTAACGGTGAAGGAGAGGTCCCCTAGAAGGGCTGGGTCCCTAGCTTGGGCGCAGAGGGCGTAATGTCCGTCTGCGAAATGGTAGACTCGGTGGTCCCTTCGAGATGGTACATTCCCATCTGAGATAAAGCTGAAGGTGGCAGTAGTGAAGGACCCGAAGAGATAGTTGACTCGTGAGCGCCACCTGTCTTATTACGGGAGGGGACGTGGTGGGGGTCCACCGCGATCACTATTTCTTGGACGTACGGTTATGTCCTTTGGATTCTCTTCGTCCAAGGTAGAGGTCCAGTCCTTATAGGGGACCTCCTGTCGTACCGTTGGGTGAGGTCATGAGAACGGACCTCTTAGGATACCTGTCTCCACGGACCACCCGATGTCAGATATCCCAGTGTCTCAATCTGTGTCGACTTTGCTGAATCGTGTGTGTGTCCGGGGTGGATGGTAGGTCAAACCTACGGGTACAGGATTAGAGACCTTAGACATTTGACCATTGGAATGTTCCTTTTTACCTGAAATGTCTGTACTAGTTCCATTCCTAAAACTCTACCTCTCTAATAGGACCTAATAGACCGACCCAGGTGTGTGAGTGTTTACAGGAATATTTACTTTCTCCAGTCGTCTTCACAGTTTTATTCTTCACTACTTTCTTTGTCTCGACCTCACTAGACTGTCGACCTTTCCCCACGGTTGTTTCCTTACATCCACCAGAGATTTTCGACCTTCTTCGTTTCCTACCTAAGAGACAAACTCAGAGGTCTTTTTTGTGTCGAATCGATTATGAACTTAAAATTGGAAATTTCTGTCTAAAGTCTGAAGACTGGAGGTTTTGATTGTTCTATTACTTAAACACCACAAAATTCGGTGATTCAAAGACCAGTAAACGAAGTCGTCGTTGTCCTACTCTTATGTGGTCGGTGGACACGTAGGGATCTGTGACGGGTGAATTTTTTTAAAAAAAATAAACAAATAAAAACCGATACGACCTAGAAGTGACAACACGTCCGAAGACAGATTAACGTCACTCTCTACCGATAAAAGATCCGCACCACATGACCGAATGACGTCACCGAAGAAAACAACACCTCGTGACCGAGACACCGTGTGTTCGAAGTCATCAACACCGTGTTCCGAGTCAACGACTCCGACGGTCCGAGTTCTCGTATTGGAGTCAGTAACACCATATACCCAAATCAACAAGGAACCGTACACCCTAGAAGAGTCTAGCCCCCAGTTCGGACACAAAGGTCGTAACCGTCCGTTTAAGAAGTAGTGACTCGGTGGTCCCTTCGGGGTCGAAACGGATGAAAAATTACAAGACATTGACGTTAAGAACAGAGAACAGACCGAAGAAGACTTGAGATATAACAACTGAAATCTGGTAAAAATTTCGTCCTTTCATGGTACGAATCTAGATGTAAAATCTTCAAATAGAACTGTAGTCACAAGACGGACATCGGACCCTTCAACTCTCCGACCCCCACCGTTCTGAACCGTTCTCCGTTTATGTTGTCCGAACGGTTCTTTACCGGTCATGGATTTTTTTCTGTCACCTTTATCTCTTGCCCTTTCTACTGAGTCTTGTCTATCTTCAAATATTGTATCTTAACAATTCTTAATTACAGGTCCCTTAAGGGACCACCAAGTCACCAAATCTGAGCCAAAAGTGACGGTTCCCGGACCTAAGTTGGGGACCGGACCGTCTCTTTGATTCTAGGGTGTTCGACGTCCGTACCGTTTTTTTTTTTTTTTTTTTTTTTTTAACTGTAGGTTTACGTCCGTATGGAGTAAAATAACGTGGAGCGTCTATATGAAAAATATTCAACTTCCAAACGCCGTTGGGGTGTGACTCCCAACGGTTGGGATGTTCAGGAACCCGTGACACAAAAAGTTGTCATAAACGAGTGAAAGACAGAGACACGGTGTAAAACCATTAAGTACGTTATAAAGTTCGAAATAAAATAATAACATAAACAATACCACTAAACACTAGTCACTAGCAGGTACACTGATACCGTTTTTCTAGTGGTCAGTAAATTCCGAGTCTACTACTAATCGGGAAAAGTCGTTATTACATGAAAAATTAATTCCATACATACAAAAAAAAATTCTGTATTACGATAACGTGTGAATTATCTGATGTGATATCACATTTATATTGAAAATATATATAACCCTTTGGTCGTTTTAACACACTGCACAAAATAACGTTATAAACGAAATAACACCACCAGACCTTGGTTCGGGAGTTATCGAGACTCCATTCGGATATCCACATTCTCTACTCTCTTGTCGATTCTCATTAAGGTTCGTAAGACAACCCGTTGTCAAACTCACTTCCACCACTTATGTCCTCCCTATCAGTCCGACTCCTCTTTCTATTGTTGAACTCCAACTATGTAAACCTAGAGTCCGACCACATATAAAGATCTACAACTTTTTAAAGAGGACACTCATTATAAGATCGACGACCCAACTGGAAGTAAAATCCAGTACATCTACATCTCTCCCGTTGTTTTGGTGACTATATACTTAGGTATAATTTTATGTTACCTCTACAGAATGGAATAGAAGTCACCACCCATTAATGGAACAACGAGTTACCTTCAATTAAAGATGAGGGAGAAAAGACGAGGATAGTGTATTATCCACGTTAATATAGAGAGTGAGTCCCACTATATTAATTTATAGTCGGAAACATCTTTACTTAAAGGTCTCAGAAGAATGCGTCAACTAAATGCGTCAACAGTCCAAATAGTGTGTTATCTATTTACAAAAGAAGTACATCGAATTATATTGTCCATAGACGGAGGTTTACCCTCACAAAGATCTATCAGGTCCGTTTCCCAGGCAAATAACGTAGACTGTCGAAATAACGAAATAGTCAATAAACGAATCCGTCCTAAAATAATATACATTTTATGACTGTATTTAATACCCCTCCTCTTAACTAAAAAAAGTGTACCCAAACTCAGTAAAAAGTAACAAACATACACGGTTCAAACTATAACATGTAAAAGAGGATCACACAGTTAAATCAAATGTTGAATAAAGGGACGAAGATGTTTATGACAATAAATCAAGAGTTAACAAAATAAAAACACTGACAAGTACAAGCGTTTGATTCGGTGGATATCTCAATTATCGACATATGTGTTTGTATCTATTTTATGTATTGATTATTTTCATTTATCTAACTGAGATTCTTTTTAAGACCTATTAAGAATCTTAAGAAGAGAATTTTTAATCCTCTCTATGTCACGGTATAGGGGGAGACGGTCAACGTTCTCTTTGTTCCGATCTTGAACCGACCCTAGTCGGTACATCTATTAGTACAAACCCCTCTAGGTACCCAAAAGTTTTACCTGTTGTCGGACCCTCAGTAAGAGTACCCCTGTCCGTACATCTTTAGACCCAGACCTTCTGAGTAAACCGAGAGTTCCGTTTGTACCGATCCGTATCTGTTTTACACCAGTCAACCATCTAGACCTATCCGTCCATGACTCGTACCTCTCAGTTACTGTCTCACGTGGTTAAGTCAGTATCTTTCATCGGTCGTGATACCGGTCCGACAGTTTCAGGGAGTTTAGAGGAGATGGTGAAAACACCTGGGTGTGAAAAAGATGACTTTAGAAGTCACCTAACGGAAATCGTAGGACCTCAACGAAGTAGAGTCACCTCTCGGATTTCAAGAGTCTTCAAAGTGGAGGAGCCCCAGTAATGTTTAAGGGAGGATATGGAATTGGTCACTATTATCCACGTCCCTATGTTTTTCGGGTCGTTGACACTCCACCCTGTTTGAGGTCCCGTGTGGAATGTCAGACGTTGAGGAAGACTTCAGTCTGGTTCCGACTCGAAGTCGATTCTAACGTGACAACGAACTGACGAAAGGGAAAGGACAAGACGAGGTGTCGGGACGTAACCAAGGAGACTCCTTGTCGGGGAATTATTCCGTGAACTTATTTTTGGAATCGAGTCTCAGACCAAGACCCTGTCTGACGGGATTCGGTTGATTATTTGGTTATCGGTTCTGTCGTCCCGATATTCTTGTTCCTCTTACTAATAGTGCTATTATATTATTATCGATTGGAACTGACTAAGAATGAGAAAGGGTCCTTACCAAGATTTAACAAAACATATATCAAAAAGGTAACCTAAGAAACTTCTCAATTTACCTCATCTCAATAATAAGGGTAAAATGTCGAATTTTTTCACTCTGACCCTTAAGGGAACACCAGGTCACCAATCCTAAACCACAAAAGTGACGATTCCCGGATACAAATTAGGGATCAACCCTTTGATTCTAGGGTGTTCGGTCCGTCGTATCGGTTATTCTTAATTTTAAATCTCTATACTTCGTTGAACAAGTTATAGTATACCGATTTTTTAATTTTTTCTTGTAAAATCTCTCTCCAGTCATCCTAGTAATAACACATAGTTCGTAACTTACAATCTAAAATCCTGATAAGTAGAGACAGACAAGGTGGGGAGGTGGGGGTAGGGTAAGTCTAATACAGACCGAGACTCGGTTAATACACCTGACTACATCTAAATAGACAGCTTCTCTACTTGAACCCTACCCTTCGCCGACTAGCAAAGTCATTAAGATCAAACGTCGGAGCGTTTAATTAGTAGAACACTTATAATCCATCGAATTATTCTCTGAGACCTACTAAACCCTATTTAAGTTATGACAACAATCTTGTTTTGTTTCCCTTATAACAAACCATGGATCAACTATTGACATAACTTACTGGTGTAACTTTCTCAGCAATACAAGTCCACTAACTATGTCCATTACATGTGTCATTTATCTCTTACTCCTTCTACAACATACAAACTCCTCATCACAGGTCTATCTTTAGAACCCAAAAAGTTGAACGTAACTGGTAACAGAGACAATTCACCGGGTCTACGACCAAACCCCGTGACATCGTGACTCAGATCTTCCCAGTATTGGTCCTCAAAAAAAGTAATACGTTTTTAAAAACTTAAAAATACATGGATTACCTTCATTCACCTTCTTTCACTTTTCCTTGGTTTTTCGGAGAACTACTTTCACTTTCACCTCTCACTTTTTCAACCGTATTTCGAGTTGTAAGTCTTATGCTTCTAGTACCGTAGACCAGGGTAGTGAAGTACCCTTTATCTACCCCTTTGTCACCTTTGTCACAGTCTGAAATAAAACCCCCCGAGGCTTTAGTGACGTCTACCACTGACGTCGGTACTTTAATTTTCTGCGAATGAGGAACCCTCTTTTCAATACTGGTTGGATCTCTCGTATAACTTTTCGTCTCTGTAATGAAACGGTTGTTTCCAGGCAGATCAGTTCCGATACCAAAAAGGTCATCAGTTTTACACTCTCAACCTGGTACTTCTTTCGACTCACGACTTCTTAACTACGAAAACTTGACACCATAACCTCTTCTGAGAACTCTCAGGGAACCTGACGTTCCTCTAAGTTGATCAGGTAAGACTTCCTCTAGTCGGGACCCTAAAGAAACCTTCCTTACTACGACTTCGACTTCGAGGTCATGAGACCGGTGGAGTACACTTCTCAACTGAGTAACCTTTTCTGAGACTACACCCTAACCCCCGTCCTCCTCTTCCCCTACTGTCTGCTACTCTACCGACCTACCGTAGTGGCTGAGCTACCTACACTGAAACTCACTTGAGGTCCTCAACCACTACCTGTCCCTCCGGACCGTACGACGCTAAGTACCCCAACGTTTCTCAGCCTGTGCTGATTCGCTGACTTGACTCGACTTACCTTCCTGTCATCTAACTTGATTTTTCGAATTTGGGAAAATATCTCTTGTAGTTTTACAAAAGAATAGGTTTTCCTACGACACACCAGTTTCTTACGGTCTGACTCAGTATCATAAAACAAAGATCAGGTGAGACGATAGTTTATCTAACAATTGGAACTCTTTCGGTCAAAAATAAGAGAGGTCCTAGACTTAAGGGTCCAATAGAAGACATTTTGTTTTAATTATCCCCCGTAATCCCTTTCCACGGAGTAGGGGACACTGGGAAGTGGAAAAGATGAACTACTCTTAATATGGACAAAACTATAGTCATATAGACTATATCACGGTAGTTATTTTAAATACATTCGTATAGTGATTAAACATAGTTAAACAAGTTGATTAAGTAACATACTTTATTATCACTCTTTACATCTTTAGTATTCTTGTGTCAAGTTACTTATAAGTCCTTTATTTGTGTGGATACCTTGTTCGTGATTCCGATTTTTGTCTTGAGTGGTCGTAGTGGCTTCACGAATGTATAGGAGAGATCAGTAATCGTTCAGGGAGAGGAGTTCTCACTTCTGATGGAACTAAAAATTGTGGTATCGAATCCTAACGGACACGAATATGTATTATTTTACTTTAGTTTAATATACATCAGAAAATACAGTCCGAAGAAAGTGAGTGATAATAACTACTCTAAGTAGGTGTGACTTACATTAAAATCAAATAAGTAAAAGAAACGATATATTATTAAGATAACCTACTTGTATTGAGTTAAATAGGTAAGATGACATCCCTTTTTCGACCAAGTAAAGGACAAAAAAAAAAAAATTATAATGAATCTCACATTGATACTTGTAAGAAAGAATAAATAAATCACCTTGTACATACTCGTAAACACTACCCATGTATGGTCCCTCAACTTTCCCATCCAGGATTACGAACGTTTATAAATCGAAACACATATGAAGGTTCATCAAAGGGTTTTACTGACATGTCCTTATTACCTGAAAGTGTATATTTTCTTCCTTGTCCTTCAGGGACCCGTGTAGTCTTGTAAGGAGCTGACCAGTCGACCACCCAGACCTGCCCCCACTAATCCTGAACAATTCGATCTCCCTTTACCGTCGGGTGAGGTCACAAGAACGGACCTCTTAGGGTCCCTACCCCCTCGGACCACCCGACGGCAGATACCCCAGCGTGTCTCAGTCTGTACTGACTTCGCTGAATCGTCGTAGTCCTCGTCGTTCGATCTCCTCTTCCGGACCATTGTCTTTACTCTTTTAGTACGACTGATCATTCATTTTCTTAAAAAAGAGACCCTTCTGTCCACCGGACGGTCCGTTTCTTGTCCTTTCTCTCAGGCAGAGGATGTTCATTGGTTCTTACTTTGAGATATGGTCCCTCCGGTAATGGATCAAACGTACCCGTGGGTCTCTAGACCTAGAGACACAAATGTGACTGATAGACTGCTCCTCGGAACTGAGGTGAACCCTTCCTCTTGACAGGTCTTGTCTGATCACTCGTAATATTTACGTTCGGGTCTGTTCCCCTCTGTCAACCGAATCCGGTTCCTAACGTGCAATTCTTAGAACTCAACCGGTATTAGGTAAACCAGGTTCTTAGTCTCTACACCAATTATTTGTTAAACATTATTCCTCATCTATTTTGGTGACACCAACATTAACAAAATCTTACAAGGAATACGAAATAAGAAGGGTATTAACGGAAATGAATTGCAGAAAGTCGTATACTTATCGACAAACACACCAAAGACGTCATATCTGACATCTGTCTCATTAAACGTCTGTTTCGGTTCTATTAGTGACCCCTCTGTGACCAGTGTCTCCTAGAATCACATGGAAACAGTTAGGAAGTCTAGATCCTGAAACTTCTGTTTTTCTTTTCCCGTTGAAAGTCTCCCTTTTCTAATCGTTTATCGTCCTTAATCCGTCTCTCTTCTCATCCTGGACTTTATTATAAATCACCCGAGAGAGGAGTGACATAAGACGAGTTTAAATATTAAGGATCTCATATAATAATACGTAAAATATACCCGGAAAAAACTATAACTGGAAGAATCATGTAGGTTATTATAGTTACTCAAGGGTGACTAGTCACTGTCTGTAATATCAACTATTAACGACCCACAAATATTTTGGATATCTTTCTCCTTTTTAAGTTTCTCTCCTCCCACAGACACCCCACCAACATCACTCTACTCTTTGCTTCAACAACTTTCCACGACTATGACTCTTTCCCCGTCTCCGTCACTAAGTCGAGTAAGGAACCGAGATCACGACTCTCTGTCACTTCCTGTCCCTTCGTAGGACGTCAGGTGACCCAGTGTCTCAGTCTTTACTGAATCACTGACTAGCGTCCGAACGGAGGTCGGGTCCGTCTTCGTAAGAGGACGGACCCAAGAGTCGTAACCAAAATCTCGAGTTGATTCTGGGACCTCAGTATTTCTCATATGTAAAAGGATTAGAATAGAGGATACGTATGTCTAGGGTAACTCGGAAGTGTACCCCTTTTCCTCTATTGACTTCCTGTCATACTACCAATTAAAATACAAAGTTAAACGGACCCTGGGAATCATGGGTCTGTAAACCCGTTTGTAATAAGACCCACACAGACACTCCCAAACAGACCTACCCTAATTTTATACTTAGTTATCTGACTCATTTTGTCCAACAGGAGGGATTGCTCTCACCCGGAGTAGGTTAGTCAACTTCTGGATTCACCTTGTTCTTCCAACTCATTTTCCCTAGGGGAGGTCGGACTGACATACTCGACCCTGTAACCAGAAAAGAACACAAGTCTAAACCTGACTTTGTGACCGAGAAAGAACCACAACTCTGACTTTCGAAAACCTGATCTTAAATATGGTGACCGAGAGGACTAAGAGGTCGGAAACCTGAATCAGTTCTTGATATACAGTCGAGAAGACCAAGAGGTCGAACGACTGACGTCAATAGTCTGAGATTAACTCTTTGGTCAAGGTTTATTATTTCACATGTGTGTGTGTGTGTGTGTGTGTGTGTGTGTGTGTGTGTGTGTAGATAGGAGAACCCGAAGAGTCCACCGAGTCACTATTTCTTATGTGAACAGTTCCGTTCCCTACCTTACACCCAAGATAGGAACCCCTTTACCGTTGTTTAAGGTCATAAGAACGGACTTTTTAGGGTATCTGTCTCCTCGTACCATCCGATGGCAGGTACCTCGACGTTTCTCTGCCTGTACTGACTCGATGATTCGAGTGTATATATGTGTAGGATGATAACCAAGATAAAGGGACCCCTTAGGAATTCACTATGTCTGTCCTAAGGAGTGAAACTGAATGACAGTAGAGGGTGAACAAATTACTTTTATACTGACGGAAAATCTCGTAAAATTTTTAATATATATATATAGATATAGATATATAAATCTCGTCTAAATGTCAATATCTTTTTAATTCATCTTTTATCTCTCTCTTATATGGCAAACGGGGGTGTATACGTATCGAAGGGGATGATAGTGACAGGGTGTAGTCTTAACACGTAAACAATACTACTTATATAGACGTACCAGTACAAGGGATAATACTTTCAGATGTGAATTATAACTTCTCTTTGATTTTTCGGAGAACTACTTTTCGGAGAACTTTCTCCTCTCACTTTTTCAACCGAATTTGAGTTGTAAGTCTTTTGCTTCTAGTACCGTAGACCAGGGTAGTGAAGTACCGTTTATCTACCCCTTTGTCACAGTCTGAAATAAAAACCCCCGAGGTTTTAGTGACGTCTACCACTAACGTCGGTACTTTAATTTTCTGCGAATGAGGAACCTTCTTTTCAATACTGGTTGGATCTATCATATCACTTTTCGTCTCTGTAATGAAACGGTTGTTTCCAGGCAGATCAGTTCCGATACCAAAAAGGTCACCAGTACATACCTACACTCTCAACCTGGCACTTCTTTCGACTCACGACTTCTTAACTACGAAAACTTGACACCACAACCTCTTCTGAGAACTCTCAGGGAACCTGACGTTCCTCTAGGTTGGACAGGTAAGATTCCCTCTAAACAGGACCCACAAGAAACCTTCCTTACTAAACGACTCCGACTTTGAGGTTATGAAACCGGTGCAGTACACTTCTCAACTGAGTAACCTTTTCTGAGAGTACGATCCTCCCTAACCCCCGTCCTCCTTTTCCCCTGTTGTCTCCTACTCTACCGACCTACCGTAGTGACTGAGCTACCTGCACTCAAACTCACTTGAGGTCCTCTACCACTACCTGTCCCTCTGTGCCACACGACGCTAAGTACCCCAGCGTTTCTCAACCTGTGCCGACTCGCTGACTTGACTGACTTGACTGACTGTGAAATATAATCCCAACTGAGACCAACATATAAGGTACCCAAAACTGTTTACATAGTACTTTAAATAGGTGATAATATGATAGTATGTCTTATCAAAGTGACAGAGCTTTTAGAAGACACGTAAGTTGAAGACAGAAGGTTCGAGTAAAGAAAAATCACAACTTATTTTAAGGTAACAGACCCACATAGTGTCAAATATGAATCAACGACTATTTCCAGACATGTCTATTACGATATCAAAATGGTCATCCGTACATACCTACACTCTCAACCTGGTATTTCTTCCGACTCGTGACTTCTTGACTATGAAAACTTGACGCCACAACCTCTTTTGAGAACTCTCAGGGAATCTGACGTTCCTCTAGACAGTTAGGATTTCCTTTAGTTACGACTTATAAGTAAGTTTCCTGACTACGACTTCGACTTCGAGGTTATAAAACCGATGGACTACGCTTCTCGTCTGAGTAACATTTTCTGGGACTACCACCCTTTCTAACTTCCGTCCTTTTCTTCGTCCGTTATCTCCTACTCTACCAACCTACCGTAGTGACTGACTTACCTGTACTCACTTGTTTGAGGTCTTCTATCACTTCCTGTCCCTTCGGACGTCAGGTACTCCAACGTTTCTCAGTCTGTACTGACTTACTGATTTGAATGACTTCTTGTAAAACCAACAAAGGTTTAAACCGTTAATACTTGTTCTGTATTCTGTAAGTATACACCCAAAACGACACCTGTATTTGAAAGTTGAGGAAACCCATTTATGATTCTTCATACTAGTGATCTAGTATACCTTTTTCATACAATTCAAAACATTCTTCGAGACTTTGAGAAGATTTCACCGACATGTAAAACGAAGGGGTGTTCGTTCCTTACTTAAAATGACAACGAGGTGTAGGAGTGGTCGCAAATCAAAACAGTCACAAACCCTCAAACCGGTAAAGTTATTACACATCACCATAGAGATGTGTGACGACAAAATTAAATGTAAAAGGACTATTGTACACTACACCTCGTATAAAAGTACACTAATAGAAGGTAGACATGTAAAAGAAGTCATTGCACTTTCACAATCAACGAGTCAGCACAGACTGAGAAACACTGGGGTCACTGACATCGGGGGGTCCAAGGAGACTGGTATCTTAAGAGGTCCGTTCTTATGACCTCACTCAACGGTAAAGGAAGAGGTCCCCTAGAAGTACTGAGTCCCTGACTTTGGTTTAGAGGACGTGACGTCCGTCTAAGAAATGACAGACTCGGTGGTCCCTTCGGGGAAAAAAACCCTTCACTTTCATTTTCACGATCAGTGAGTCAACACAGCATGAGAAACGTTAGGGTACCTGACATCGGACGGTCCGAAGAGGTAGGTACACTAAAAGGTCCGTTCTTATAACCTCACTCAACGGTAAAGGAAGAAGTCTCCTAGAAGGGTTGGGTTCCTAGTTTGGGCCTAGAGGAGATAACGCCTGTGTAGAAAGGGAAGACTCAGTGATCCCTTCTGAAAGAAACCATTTCACTGATTGTTTTTAAAACTGAACGAAAAGATAAAACCTCACCCACAACCCTCTCTCACAAACAAAGGAAGAATAACTCTCAAAATAAAATTACCTATAGTCAGGAATATTCCGCATACGAAAAGTTTACTAAAGGAACAAAACACCTAATACATAAATAAAAGATTATCATAGAAAACTTCATGTCTTTAAAAATTAAAAATATTTCAAAATAAATAATAAAAAAAAGAATATACCCAGTATGAAAACAACAGCTTAAATTCCTCAGAAACGTAAATATTTGAAACGGTGTTAAAAGATGACAAAAGAAGATCTTCCAAATGACAAAATCCGAAGTATAAGTTAGACCTTAGGTAAAACTCAAATTAAAAACATATACCACACGTTATGACTGATTCTAATAAAAAACGTATACAAATAAAGTATACGTTTTTTAATCAAGTCATGATAAACAACTTCTCTGATATAAAGAGATGACTTAACAGAAACGTGGAAACAACTTTTAATTAACACATATACGTCCACCTAGAGAAAAACTTTACAAACAAGAAAGAGATGATATAAGACAATGAAGAGATAGAAATCCGGTTTCGGTGTAATAGCACTAATCATATCGTGACTTTATTCAGAATTTTAGTTCTTCACAGTCGAGAAATTGAAAAGAGTAGAGAAAGTCTAAACAAAAACAATAAACCGGAACCGTAAAGGTAAACCTAAAATCTTAGTTTTACAATTCCCGAAGTCTTTCGGACGATTTTACAATTAACTCTAGTGTAACTTAAATATCTAGTTTAAATCCCCCGAGTTATAAAATGTGATTGAGAAAACTGAGGACCTCTACCTTATAAAACATAAATGAATCTAAAAAAAAATTTGAAAATAAATCGTTACAGAATGTCAAAAGACATACATCTAGAACGTGTTGAAAACAGTCTAGACAGGGATCAATCAATTATAAAAACTTTCATAACATTTAACATGAAAAACAAATAAAGTTTAAGACTAAAAAATACCAATCGTATTTCCTTATGATAACTGAAAGATATAAATAACTTTTGTAATTTATAAAATAATAATTCATGATTATAACTTAAAAATTTACAAGAAAGACGTAGATATCTCTATTATATGAAACCAACCAAAATCAAGTGATTAGACCACCCAATGTAATTGACTAAAAATCTATAATTTTGTTGGAAAATAAGAACCCTTTTAAAGTGAACCAGTGTTACATAATAATGGGAAAATTATATAAAAACTATATTTAAACGACGTTAGAACGAATCTTGAAAAACACAGATACAAATAATCATTATAATCAGATATTAATAGAAAATAAATCTCGGAAACAGATCAAAATTATGGTACCATTACAACGAGTATCTTACACAACCCTTCTTGACGTAACGATATCAACACACCTTCTTACATATCTTAACCATGAATAAGTAATGTTAAAATCATATAGAGTGGTCCCTTTAGTAGACTTGGACTCCAAAATATATACCTTTCCAAAATTTGATATATAAAGAAAATTTTTTCTATATCCCGATGAGTAACATAAAAAGGAATAAGCTCGAAAATATTAAACACGGAAAATTCTTTACACAGGTAAAATAAGTCATATTTAAATAACAGTATCACAATAAGTATTATAAGGGATATGAGGAGAGTATTAGTTATCTTAAATATTGTTACTTGTAAAGAGAATTAGGATTAAAAATACTATTAAAAAAAGTCTAATTAAATAGACCTTCTAATACAAAACAACTAGAAGATTTTCCGGTTGATACCCAAAACAACTAAAAGAGAAAACACAAAACAAAAAAGAGATAAAGTAACTAATGAAAAAGACTAAAAAAAAAAGGGAGAAGACCAATGAAACCGAAATAAATGAGAAAAAAATTGATCACAGAAAAAAAAAAAAAGGATCACAAAAAAAAAAAAAGGATCACAGAATATAATTCTACTGTAAAACTAATTAAACTCTCGGAAAAAAGATTACATCCACAAAGTACTACATTTTAAAGAAGGTAAATGATGAAACCGTATTAGGGTGTTTAAAACTATACAACATAAAAGTAAAATAAATGAAGTTTTATCAAAGATTGAAGAGAAAACCAAAGAAGAAACTGGGTATAGAACAATCTTCATACCATAGGACAAAGATTTATAAACCCTATAAAAGTTCAATAGAAAGACAGTAGTTAAAACCCTAAATTAAAATAGTACCAATCTTTTACACAAAACATACCGAACTTAAGAAAATTTGAATAATTCGGAACAAAATACTGGGTATAAGATACAATCGTTTACAAGGTACGTATGAGTTTTTATTCCGTAATACGACAACGATTCACTTCATAATATATTTACCTTTACCTTCTTTAAAATGTAGTACTTTGTGGATGTAATCTTTTTTCCGAGAGTTTATCTAATTTTACAGTAGAATTATATTCTGTGATCTTTTTTTTCTGTGATCATTTTTTCTCATTTATTTCGGTTTCATTGGTCTTTTTTTTTTTTCTAGTCTTTTTCATTAGTTACTTTATCTTTTGTTTGTCTATTTTGTGTTTTCTCTTTTAGTTGTTTTGGGTTTCAACCGGAAAATTTAGTTTAACTATCAAAATAAGTCCAGAAGATATAGAAAAGACAAAAGACACGTAAACAATAATTCTATTATAACTTTAGAAGACAATGTGGACACCTAAACAGATATATAATAAAGTCTAAAGAATCAAAAACGAAGTACATAAAACTTCAAAATAGTGATCGACGTATCTAAAACTTCAACAATACAGAAGAACTACTTAACTAAGAAATAATAATAGTTTACTAGTATAAACAGGTACCAGTACGTGAAATAAGACTTTAGAGGAAACAAACTATGATTGTATCTATGAGGTCGAAAGGAAACTAAGCACATTTGTACCATGTTTACAAAGGTAGGAAAATGAAGATTGAACAAATAGTAAAATATAAAATACACACAAAGAATACAAATCATCCCAGAATAAATCAAAGACGTTGAGAGAGGAGAGGTCCTGAAGTGTTGACCGACGGAACCAGAGAGATTTGAGAATCGAGACAAAGTAATTACGTCAGACAACCCGAGGTGGATGTAATAAGAGATATGATGGTAGACCTTCGAGAAATTCTGACATTCGTCTCCGTTAGTCTCCCGAGTAGAGTAAATGTAGGTCAAAGATCCCCTAGAGATATGAAACAACTGATTATTACAGAACTTTTTATAACAAAGTAACTAAAAGAGATCAGAAGAACCAACAAAACCCACCCTTATATTTAAACCAGGGACAATAAGGTAAAACATACCTTCGTCTTCAAGAGATGTCTGAGAATAAACTTATACTAGTGACGATTAAGACTCAAAAACTGAGAACCTTTCTCAAGTGGTCAACGGACTATAACTGAAGTTTCTTGATTCAATCACCCTAGAAGAGTGAAGGATTGGATAGGGTCAGGGTGAACTCAAAACACAACTTATATAGGATATGACTTCATTTTATGTCGTTTTGAAAAGGTAAGGTCGGTGTTCTCTCCTCTGTTTTCTGAAGAGTTCCTTCTACTCTTATTACTGGGGAAGCTCGGTAGGTTGTCTCAAAAGATGGGTCCCGTTACAGGAATGACACACAGGAGGTATATAGAAACTTCTTAATCCAAAGAGGGACTTAACTTCAACTTTCCCAATTACATCCTTCCTTCCTTTTACACCCTTTCTTTCGACTCCTCTAAGACTGATCTAAGTAGACTGAAATATAAGTAGAGACACCCTTTTTTTTCTACAATCTTTCCGACCGAAGAGGTGTATACTCTGACAGAGTTTTGAACACCCTATTACCCGTACTTGTCTAATAAGTCTATATGAATACACTATTTGTGTATTCTACTAAAGAACTATAAGACTTGTACAAAATCTTTCCCTAGACATGTCGGTTTATTACTATTTTATCTACAAGATTTATACAGTACTCGAATTATAACTTTTTCGTAAAAAGGGGTGTCTTGTGTAAAGAATAGAGATATCAGTTATAAACTACGTACAAGAAACGATAAAGGAGTATCAGTCAGTCTGCCTTTTTCCACCTAGAAGGAGATTCACTAAATAGTAGTGTCTAAATGAGACGTTGTAATCCTCTTTCTATTTAATACCGTATTATATGTGAAATTTGTCGGTAAGACAACCGGAGAGTTGCTTCAGTCTTACTAGTTTCGATTCAAAAGTCTTCGTGAGAACAAAGAAGTCTTCACACTTCCCACTAATTATGTGGGACGTCTTTTGTTTTTATGAAGGAGATCTTTCGATTTCTCTCCCATTTTACATCGAAGAATAAACGGAAACGTTTCCTTAGGACTACCTTTTCAGGTAAAACCAAAATACCTCACCCCACACACAAATAACTGACTTTACCTTTAAAGTATTTAATATCATCAGTTATACATCTCTCACATCTTACTTTTACATATCCGACACTAATTGTCGTTCATTCTTTTTGGTTTACAAAACCGTCTTTATTCTGAACGTCCTCCAAAGATGGTTTCGATGTTATCAAAAAGTGTTCATCAACGGTCCCAGTCATGATTGTATGAGACCGATACACACCACACGACTCGATCCTCCATAGATTCCTTTATACTCTGTAAGGATGACAGGTCTTTGACGTTAGATCAAACTCTATAACCAGTCTTGGAATTTTTCTATTCACCAGAATTTACACTCAGACTCCGTAAGACTCTCATATTAATTTCTCAACTAAGATCTTCTTTTTTATTACAAACATAAACACACACACACACACACACACACACTCAGCACAAACTGAGAAACACTGCGGTACCTGACATCGGGTGGTCCGAGGAGACAGTCACCCTAAAGAGTACGGTCTTATGACCTCACCCATCGGAAAGGGAAAAACTAGGTCTCTAACTTGGGTCCAGAGGACGTAACGTCCACCTAAGAAATGGTTCACTCGGTGGTCCCTTCGGCCAAACATAAGAATGATACCGAGTTTCACAACTCCTACTTGACCTAGATGGTTGTTAATAAATGACTCTATGTTGGTTCACAATTTGTTACAAGATCATAGACCGTTGTGTCCGTAATTTTACTTCAAATTAAGATCACCTTAATTGACTTATCGATCTTGGAATTTAAGATTTCCGTATTAGTTCGTCCTATTCAAAACTTTTGTCTCAACCTGTTTTATACGGAGAAGTTCTTTTATGAGAGTGGGTCTAATTTCCGATTAAGTCGTGGAATTTGTAATAACAACGAGTATATCTTTTATGAGACACGAGTAGGACTGGAAGGAGGACTTTTCATAGGTAAGGAAGGTGAACGTTCACTCTTTTCTCTCCAAGTCAGTTTAATATAACATATCGATTCTACCCTTTGGAACCTGAGTCTAGGTTTAGATAAACTGTGGTTATAGAGACAAGAAAAGTCCTGTGATACGACGGAGACCTTAACCTTCGGAACGAAACAACCCATTAAAAGGGACCCATAAAGTCGGTCAAACAACGTCCTTTTTTTTCGTTCCACACTTTCCTACCAATACAGCGTCCGGAGTCCGTTCAGGAAAACAACTGACTCCTCACACCTAGAACTGAAGAGTGTCCTTTTTTAAGTTCTCGTTCAGTATCATTTCACTTTCTAAATAACTCCCTCTTTGTGTGAGATATTTGTCTCATACCCGGTAGAGTCTTCGGTTCTCTTCTCGCTCCCTTGTCCAACAATCAAAAGTCCCCGATCCGTTAAAGTAACTGATTACTCATCCTCCTAATAAGGTTGATAAACCCCCTTCCCAGTCTCTAAAGGTCCTTAACTCGGTGACGGGTGAAAAACCGGAAAATACCAGTTGCAGTCTTGACAGTACCATGGGTGCCCACTCAGTAAATAATACGACTATATAATGTTCCTTACATATGACTCCGAGTTTCAGATCACCTTCAGTTGACAGATGGTAGAACTTGGATCGACCAAAATTGGTCAATTACAACACAGAAGTTATCGATACTGATATTTCCAACACAGGATGGATGAAGGATCAAGTTCAAGTGGAAGTCAAGTCAAAGGGTACGGGCACTCTCAGGAGAAAGAATGAGTCCGAGGAAGTCTTTCCGTAATGTCCAGAAGTCAATACCAGAGGAACATGAAACCCGGTTCCTCAGACTTTGTTCTCTGTTTCCCTTGTGTCCTCTTTCTTCTGACTTCGTACAGGAGTTGAATAGATGTTTCGTTCCCATAGGAAAGGAGAAGGTACTGTACTGACCAATGATGCCTCTCGTGACTCTCTTCAACCGGAACCGAGAGAACTAGACCTTCCGGGAGGCACCAGTCGAACTTACTACGTAGTCCTTTACTTCCAGGGAGGACGGTCACCGAACATCTCATCACCCCTACTGCCCTTGCAACGACTAGTGAAGGCCTTACCCTCTTCAATGACACGAGTGCAATCTTTGAGTTTACTTCCTGCGTTCGGTCCCGTATAAAATTCAGACGATAGATAGATCTCACGACATACTATCTCTAAACTAAAGTGACCGGAGTACGGACGAATCCTGTATGAATTTATTTGTATTCTGAAACCACTCCCAACTACAAAAGAGTTTTCGACCACTGTCGAGAAGTCACCGTCTAACTATCCGAGACATTCCTTCTCTTCCCTCAGGTATCACTCTACGACCCCACGCCTAAGAAAGCTACGGTTTGTCAGGTACAGAGAGATAAGATTGAGGTAAGGTGCCCCAGGTCCAGCCGAAAGTTCTTCGGTACGAAGTTTCCTGGGTCCTCCGAGGAGTTCGACTTTCGGCAGGGTACTGGTCATCCTCAGTGAAATTCTCTGACATTTACACACTGGAACTCTTTTTCCACGTGAAGGACTTCTCATTTCTCGAGGTCACCATCGACCGTCCTATAACTTCGGTCCTCTCAGACTGTCACCGTAGTTCGACGCGACATTTAGGGTCTGTAAGTGTTCGGGGTCCGACGTCTTAGAGAGGGTTCAAAACGAAAACAAAGGTTAGTTACCACAATTGTCGAGACGGTTACAAGTCGTTAACACACTCCTCCTGTTATGAGTCTGTCTTTTTAGTCATGTCATAACAAAATAAAAATACGGTATAGGTCTGTCTTTCTAGAGTAGATAAGTAACATTATGTAAACAGTAAAATCAGCCTTATTTACGTTTCGATGCTCTTTTACGACTATGGTCAACAGTCTCTTTTGATAAATGTTACCAGGGAGGGAAAGAAAGAAATCCGTAAAAGTAATATTAGAAAAGTCGAAGTGTCTCTCTACTTGTCTTGAGCACGTACCTCATATTTCGTCTACCGACTTGACGTAACTAACACTGGAAGTGAAAATTCCAATTACCCCCCCCTCCCCTCGCCGTTTGACAACTGAAGTCATCAAAACCAATGACAAAAGACTTTCTCCCTCATCGGTAAAGAAAGGAAAATAATAGAGAGTGACAGGTCCAAGGATATACTTCTCGAATTCAGTTAACAAGTAAGTGAGTAATCAAACAAGTCCTGAATACGTACGGTTGATACCGTTCTGTGACCCCCGGGACCTCTATTCCACCACTCGTACTGGAGACTCCAGAATCCCCGACCTCTCGGATCACTCCTTCTACCGAGAACATTCCTTTGTCCTTTAGGATAATAGTTTTAGTTCCAGAAAGTTCTGTTCTCTTGTCTGTATCTAATCCGACATCAAGAGATAGTCTCTCAAAGTATGTAGAGAGGTGGTACACAGATCACTCGAATTTTATTTGGAGACCGAAAACTGGAAGGTAAAGGTCGGTTTTATGTGAATAAAAACATTCAAAGTCACACTCAGTGAAATTCACTTTATATACTTCCCTTCCTCAGTGTATAACAAATGAAGAAAAAATGAATTAAAACGGTCTGTAAAAAAAATTCTATTTCCTTTGACTACATAAATCGATTATTTATAATTTTCTGTAGGAATTTTAACAGGAACTTTGTAGTCTGTTAAAAAAGAACTCCCAAATTATGTCTAAAATAAATACATACAGAAAAAAAAGACTATAGAAATAGTGACATGACTCCTGATTGGAGTCAGGAAACACACCAAAAACTAGGTTTAGGGATTATTTGGTCTTAAAAGGTTTGAAGTCAGTAAACACGTTTTGACATTAACAAAAGGTACGGATGAGAATGATACTGAAAAGAAGAAACAAATAAAATAGGACCATGGTATAGACGATAATGAATGTACTATAAGATGACTTTAACTGAATGAAAAAAAAAGGTGAATACGATTAAATAAAGGTTTTTTTTTTTTCTTTAAGGTACACTGGTAGTATTTACTTCACGGTCAAAACAAAGGTGTATTATCATCCACTAATCTTTTTGTTTATTTTACATTTGACTATAAGGATGTAAGAGAGGTCCATGACCCTCTGTCAAGAGAAACAATTTTTCCTTCTACTCACGTACTACCCATCACAATTTCTTTATGAGTTCGGTCGACTCTGAATGGGACCTTTATTTTTATTACAAAAGAAATCATACACTAAGGTCCACATATTACAGTACGGACCGCAAGAGAGAATTCCAGTAAAAGACTTGACAACCACCGTAAAGTTTCCTAGTGTTATACGGTGTGAGACACGAGACCACCCTTTAAGAAACCGTCCAAACCCTTCTCCTACGGAAGGGGTAGCGGTTCCCCGAAGATATCATTTATCCCCGTCACGACTAAAGTTTGTTAAGAAAGAAAGGGGATTCTAGATATTATTAACTGAAGTGAGTTGATAAGTCTCTATACACTATTAAATTCCTTTAGGTACATAGAAAAGTTATCTGAAATTGTGGACGTCGGCCACTGTAGACAGTGGTGGAAAGATACGTACGAAGGACAGAAGTAATAAGAAGAGAAATTAATTGTCAAATTAGGAATTTTTATTTGAAATATCATACACCAATACTCACTAACAAAGGTCAGTCGTATTGTCTTCCGTTATTGTGATCTAGTGCCGACTTGAGGTAGGTTATTATCTCATAGACTGCTATTACTGTTGTCCTTCAGTAAATAGTCCGGATCCAAAGAGGGTAAAGTAGATCTTTATATTTATAGAATAAAAAGTATCCCTCTTTCTACTCGACTCTTCTACTACTACCTAGTTCGCCTACTGTGACATCTGGCCGGTTTCGAAAATTTATACTGTAAAAAGTTTAGTGTCCTCTTTTCTTCTCGAGTCCCTCCTTTTCCTCTCTTATAGGTTGATGTAATTTTTTTTTGTGTGTGTGTGTGTGTCCGGTCCGACGTTATTAACACGTAGTGTAAGAAAGGACTCAGATTCTTGTTTACGTTTCAAAGAAGTCCAGAGAGGTTGGATACTATAACAGCGTAAAGTCTCTTTGGGTGAAGTTTAGTCTTTACTAGCAACTGTCACTTCCCTTTATCAGTTAAGGATGATAAAGTAGTACACCATAGAAATTTCTTCTCGAAACATAAAGTCCTTTTATCATTCATGTCTCTTTCTCTAACGATTCTTACTGGGTCCAGTTCTTTCTCTTTCGGATAGGTCCATATACAATCATTTTATACCCCTGTCCAGGACTTCTCTTTTAAGGTACGACATTATCTATTACCTCACGTCCACTATGAGACATTCACATGTGGTACTGTGACTCTACCCCCTATCCTAGCATTGAACTTTTTTATATTAGTGAATGCCTCTTCCGTAACCGTTGGGTGAGGTCATGAGAACGGACCTTTTAGGGCACCTACCTCCTCGGACCATCCGACACCAGGTACCCCAGCGATTCTCAGCCTGTGCTGACTCGTTGACGTGAAAGTGAAAAGTGAAAGTACGTAACCTCTTCCTTTACCGTTGGGTGAGGTCACAAGAACGGACCTTTTAGGGTCACTACCCCCTCGGACCACCCGAAGGCAGATACCCCAACGTGTCTCAACCTATGCTGATTTCGCTAAAGCGTACTATTAGTGAATTATTTTTCTCAAAAGGGTTTCTTTCTTACAAAACTCTTCACACTTACCCCTTCTTTCTTCAAACCTCGACCCGATTACAAATGTCAGTAGAAAAACAAGGGGTAAATTTCTTATTTATAGGGAGGTTTATTTCGTTATAGAAAGAGTTATAGAGTCGTTAGAAAAAGAAAAAGGCCCTAAAAACATAAATTTTGCATTTTTGTTTGTACGTTCGTTTTCTATTTTTTAATGATACTCTCGGGGACTCTTCTCAGTTTTTTCTTGTAAAATCCTTGACTAAAGTAGTAAGACGGTATAACATAGACGAGGATCAAACGTTTCTCGTCTTGGTGACATCTTCGACTAAGAATTGTCAAAAGAAAAAAAAAAATTAAAAAAAGAAAAATAAAATTAACCTCCGATTAATGAAATTTTATAACACCACCAAAACGGTATGTAAGTGTACTTAGTCGGTACCCACATGTACACAAGGGGTAGGACGGGAAGGGAGGGTGGAGGGAGGGGTAAAGTAGAGAGTCCCAGTAGGGTCACGTGGTCGGGACTCGTGGGACGGAGTACGTAGCTTGAACCTGACCGCTAGATAAAGTGTATACAATTATATGTACAAAGTCGTCAAAAGACACCGGACGTCTGAGTGGTTCACTAACTCTTATTTCCTCCTACCTATTGGTCAATCTCCTTTAGAAGTCACCATCCTCCCCTACTCCCCATCAGCGATTTAACAGATGACTAAAAATTTTTCTGCGTTATGTTTCGAAAACCAGTCTTTTTGTCGGAGTTCGTTCGTTACGTGAAATGTATTTCCTTTGGAAGAGTCCTTTCTACCGATACTTAAATTAATATTCGAGAAGAGAAACGTATTTAAACCAAGTCAGATTTGTTCTGAACTTTCTACCTTGTTACAGGTACCTCATGTTAAGTGGTTAACAATGAAAATTAATACAAGTGTACGTATTAAGTATTTATGTGACGTACCTGTTCTCCTCTCTTTTCTATTCTTCCTTGTTTTCTCTACTTAAAAGGTGGTTTGTTAATGATATATTTATCTGTTGTATAAATTATGTAATCAATCGTTTCACTAAGAAACAAGAACGGTCAAACCCCGAATTTTTACAATTTTCTTAGGGGATTGTATTGTAACAATGTAAAACGATTATAGAGGAAATTTACTTTCTTTACTCCTAATAGTAGGAAGTACTTTTATTTTATTCTTTTAGTCGGGGGTTTACACCTCTATATGCATACTGTATTTTATTATAATATGGTACATTATAACATTATTTGAGATTATCCTTCGATTTTTGTATTATCTAAGAATTGTGTCTTTAGAAATTCTTACCGTAATAAAGGAACAATCCTCTTTTACTCAAAAAAAAACCACGGTCAACACAGTAAAGTGAAACGACGTTTTACAAACGAAACAAAGAAGAAGAATCGTCATGTACGTAGAAGGATCCTTTCTTTCTTCACCATGTTTGTCCACGCCTACACCGGTCTCTCAAGTTTGATAAAGAAATTACTATAGTAGAAATACTTTCACAAACTACAGTATCAAGTCAGTATTAGATAAGGACTCTACCGTTTATAGTTTATTTTATAACGAATCGTGTTTGTATACAATTTGTTTCTCAATTTCAAAACACGAAGTCATATTTAAACGTAAGAAGGACGTTTAAGACAAAATACATCTTTATAGAAAACCAAATACCACGTAACCTCCCGGGTCATTCATCGTAGTCAGAAGGTATAAAGTCTTGGTAGTTCTGATCTGAACCTTTATCCGTGTATCTCTGGTTTTACAGTCAAAGGGAAGGTCGTCTCGATAACCTTAGAAAGAACCCCATCTACACCGTTGTCACAAGAAGTGTGATTTGAAGTTTTAATCTGTACAAAGGAGTGAGTAGTGTTCATTGTGAGAACAACACTCGAGAAAGGGACAACTAATCGACCTTAGTGAGACAATTTGACTCTCCGACCTCTTTTTACACATGTCGAACATCCGTGATCCAATACTTTTCCTTCTCCTTCCGTACGAGTCTAGGTTAAGTTATGTAGTAAAGAGAATGGACCCTCGTCCCCACCCACTACTCCCCACTCTCTCTCACTATTGGACTATATTACAGACGGTACGTCTCCACTATCAGTTCGTAGGTGTCCGACTCTCTTCCGACTATAGGAATGGAATGTTCAACAATTTTGCAGATTCGTAGGTATGGATTGAAAGACTGGTTTGGGTGAGAGTACATCTTCCTTGTTACAATTCATGTCTTATTAACAAATTTATTCCTTTCCTTATAAAGAGGTTAATAGAATGCTTTTAGACTTAGATAAATTTTATGTTTAGTCAGATATACGATATAGGTACTCTCCTTTGAAAAATATATCTTTAAGAAAATGAAAGATACTAATCAAAAAAGATGACATTTTACTACTATTATTGTCATGTATAGAGTATTCTAACACAGTACGGTTTATTCATGTTATTGTGTACCACGAAAAATTTCTCATATAACGAATACCTTTCACGAATTCTTTATAATTACCTATTGTAATTACAACAGTGGTAGTAGTGATAGTAGTGGTGGTGGTGGTGGTAGGAGTAGTAATAGTAGTAACAGTGATGGTGGTACTGGGAGTAGTAATAATAGTAATAGTGAAAGTGGTAAACTTCGTATCCACTTTTGGACACCTACTTACCGTTCCTGAATTACCGTTCACGTATCAGGTAGTCTTCTTACTGAAGGTAAGTAATACACTATTTATTCGTCAATAAGTCCTGGGTACCGTACGGATGTTAAAAACACTTATACCTCCATACTATAAAGAGACAAATTTCAAATGTCAGATGTATTAACGTGTTAGACGGTCAAGAGTCGTCTCAAGTCTTTAGTCTCGATATACACTCGGGTTCCTAACTCCTGCAAGATTTCCTTCGTCTACTGTGGTGGGAATACCGTCTTTCACTTCTTGATTTCTCGGAGAACTATTTTCACTTACTCCTCTCACTTTTTCAACCGAATTTCGAGTTGTAAGTCTTTTGCTTCTAGTACCGTAGACCAGAGTAGTCAAGTACCGTTTATCTACCCCTTTGTCACCTTTGTCACCGACTGAAATAAAAAAATCCCCCCTCCCCGGAGGTCTTAGTGACGTCTACCACCGACGTCGGTACTTTAATTTTCTGTGAACAAGGAACCTTCTTTTCAATACTGGTTGGATCTGTCGTATAATTTTTCGTCTCTGTAATGAAACGGTTGTTTGCAGGTAGATTAGTTTCGACACCAAAAAGGTCACCAGTACATACCTACACTCTCAACCTGATATTTCTTTCGACTCGTGACTTCTTGACTACGAAAACTTGACACCACAACCTCTTCTGAGAACTCTCAGGGAACCTGACGTGCCTCTAGGTTGGTCAGGTAGGATCTCCTTTAGTCAGGACTTATAAGTAACCTTTCTGTCTACGACTTTGAGGTTATGAAACCGGTGGACTACACTTCTTGACTGAGTTATCTTTTCTGGAACTACGACCCTTTCTAACTTCCGTCCTCTTCCCCTGCTGTCTCCTACTCTACCAACCTACCGTAGTGGTTGAGTTACCTGTACTCAAACTCATTTGAGACCCTCAAAAACTACCTGTCCCTCCGGAGTACACAACGTCAGGAACCCCAACGTTTCTCAGCCTGTGCTGACTTGCTGGTTTGACTTGCCTTGACCTTCCTTCGTGTGAAAGGTAGGTTGGAACTTTCAACCAACCTACACAAGGACTTCCTAGTCGTACTCATTTCCGTTTACGAATCCTTCTTTGTACCCCCCAATCTCCGATTGTCCCCCTGACCTAACTAGTCTATAACAACCAGAATTCAGGACCTGTCTTAAGACTTTGGTTTCAAACAAGACCTCCTAAGTTCTACCTTTTATGGTGTAGAAAGATGAGGACAACGGGAGTGTGCTCCGGGGAAGGTGTGTCGAACTATCACAGGTAGGACGGGTCTCGCAACAAGACATCGGGGTAGGTTCGAAAACGAGTACGAGAAGGGGTCGGGTGAGGGAAGGAAGAACGGGATACTTTAAAATGGAGAGAAGGTTCCGGATGTAAAACAGTAGTAACAAATGAACGGAGGAGAAAAATTTTTCTGAATAAATAAGTCATTTCGAAAAAATGGAATGAACAATGTAATAATAATAATGAAAAAAGAGAAGGCTTGAGGATTTGATTAGACACATAAGTAATAAACTGTTATATAGACATTTCGTCAGGTCATTTGATCATCCTTGTATGTATGCTCAAGACCCAGTCTGATAGACCGGTAGACACATCGGTGTCCGTTCTACGAAGTAGAGAGAACCGGAATCAAAGGAGTTGATTTTTACTTTCCTAACCAAACTCACTAGAAATTAGCGAATGGGTTGAAACAACTAAAAGTAGGATCTTAAAAAGATAACGAAAAAGGTACAGTGAAAATAAGTCAAAATACTATTTAGACATAATAAAACCGGTATCCCGAATTTTAGGTAGATCTTATCCCTTAAACTATGAATAGGTAGTGATTAGGGTGGATTAGGGACATAACACTAACATTAGTACTTGATTTGTGGACCACTTTAAATGACGATGAACGAATGGATAGACGATTCACACTTGAATTAGAGGGACGAGGAAGGTAACGAGGGGTTCTACAGGAGGTAGAGGTCAAAGACACAATCGGTTCGGTTTGTTTATAAAATATAAAGTATAACTAAAATTCCGTACAACTATGAACACTTAGTATTTGTTACTTTAAATTAATCGATATTGTTTTCGTTCGGAGATCTACTCCCCGACGGTTCCACTCAGATAGTAAACAGGAGTAAGTCGTTCATACGGTGTCGAGACGCTTCGTCACGTTCTCTTCCTTTTGAGGAGGTTAGACTTATTCTGGAGTTTTCCGGTGGAAGATAGTATCGACTACACAAACAGAGGTGTCACAAAGACATAACCCTCGACGGAATGGGAAACCCGTGGTTTGTGACAGTCTCAAATTCTCTCAAAACAAAAATTACGGTATAGGAAAAATACGGTTAATCTCTATTAGAGGGACCCGAGAATTCATTAAACAGACACATTAGAGTCCGTGTGACTTTTCTTAGTGTTTAGGAAACACCTAACCTTCTGTATCACCTTTGAGGAGTCAGAGCCAATCTTTAATCAGTTTTGAAAATTCTGTAGTACTACAGAAAAGGGGGAAGGGAAGAAAATAGTTTATTTCTTTCGAAAGAGAAGACTAATTACGTGTTTAATTAAACTTTCTCCAAGTACCCCTGAAAAGAAGTCCGAACATTGTGTGTGTATGTGTGTGTGTGATGGGTGTTAACTTGTCAGAATTACTCAGATTCTTAATCTTTGAAAAGGGTTCCTCAGTTTTATGCAACCAACTTAAGACTCTCCAAAAGTGAAAGAGTACCGAGAAATAATAGGATCTATAAATCTTCCTAATGACCGGTTCTCAAATAATCCTTGAGAGAATTGACGTGACCCTACGTTTGAAGACATCTTCCTCGTCTTATCTCTCTGAACTAATTAAGGACTAACTAATATTATTAATGTAGAAAAGTGGAGTGGAAACAAATAATGAAATTTTGTGGACTTTTACTAGGATAACGATAAATTCATGATTGAAAGTGTATCTCCCTATAGTAAGAAACAACTGTTTAATGACCAAAATTGATATATTCTTTCCGGACAAACCAATCAGGATACGTTTTCTCTTTCACCCACTCGATACTAGATTCTCTGTAAATCGTATACGGGGTACCGATGGTACCGGTACAGTTTCTCGTAATGGGGCGGACAAAGGGTCATTAGTGGTCAGGTCTTGTGTATAAAAACCGTCTAAACAAACTCAACTTGAAGAAGTAAGTTTTACACTTAAATAGAACGGAAACTCAGGACTTAACTTCGTACAGTGGGGGATTTTAGGGTTAAGACAGTTGATAGAAACTGTTTTACGTACTTAATTACAGGATCAAACTCGCTAACTCGTAAGGAAACGGAAAATACCCCTATAGAAGGGGAAGTAGTGAGAAAAGATATTTATATTTTAATTATGTAAGTACGTATGTTATACCTATTAAAAAGAGTAAATAAGTCTAAGATGAAACGTCAAGTATTAATAAGGAAATTGTCTATAACTCTTGAATAATAGACTGGGTGTGAGTGAGTGTCACCTTTACTTGTAGTCTTCTGTACGGTTTTGTCTCCCAGTTTTATAATAAGTTGAAAAGAAAAGAGGTAGATATGTGTGTGTCTGGTTCCTTCGAGACGTCGGTAACGACTGTAATAGAAAAGAAACAAAGACAGAAGAGAACGGAAAAAAAAAAAAAAGAGAGGTACTTTCTAAGAACAAGAGTAGAATGTTTTTACACCCAAACTGACTTTCGATAATCCTGATGTCTCAAATCATTCTTTAATTATCATACATTTTGTGTTTTCGAAGAGTTACGTGGTCTGTATTGGTCAAATCTTCTACCTTTCTAGTCTAAGGTTAGTTTTCTTTTTTTAAAATAACGAATCTTAAAAAAATTTTGGAACTGTGTATAAAAATTCACTTTTCTGACTTATAAAATACACATATCTTAAGAAGGTCTATATTAACATCTTAACAATATTAAGATTAAGTAACGTACCCTGATATAACCTAACCACAACCGTGAACTGTTTCACTAAATAGGTAGATAGAGAAAATCCTTTCTTCTCTCCTTCCTTTGTGTGGTTGTAGAACTTTTACTACGATAAATTTATAAACATTCAAAGTTTCATTTGTGTAAACGGAACAACAACAAAAGACCAACGGTTTCGTCTTTGAATTCCTTAACTTGATTAATAGATGGATGAGAGGCCTAAAATGTAAAGACGTTGTCACTGCACTGCATTACCTTCCGAACTATATGGAACGAACTGTAATGTCTTTCCTAGAACCTGTGCACCAGAAGACTTCTTACACGTCTCACTAAACTCCGTCACTTGTGTCTTTCGTTTGTTAAAGTCTAGTTACGTATTCCCTTACGTTTAATTGTCTTCTGTTTTCTTCAGTGATTCCAGTCTCCTTTCTGTATTTAATGTCTTTTCAACAAATCCTCTATAAGTCGCTGTAATTGTCACTGTACGTTAGACAACGAAAGGGTTTTTTCATTAAACGTACCCAATAATAGAGAACTTGTTGGGAACATTTTACCCTTGATTTATCACTTCTCCGTTGTCTAGGGGAAGGTACACACAACGAGAAAAACACCTCCTCCTGTTCACACACCTCCCACCCTACTCGATACATCCCTGGTACCACACGTCCGTACTACTTTTCCCCTCTTAAACAGATGAAAATAGATCTCCAGAAAAATGGTGTCCTTCCAAAAGTCCGTCTAAAAAAATCTAACGGTCTTGACGTTGACAAACAAGGTACATGTCTGTCACGAAACTAATAAAAGATAGAGTTTACAGTAAACTTTTTTTTTTTTTCTTGAATAGATTTCTTATTTTTTAAGTCGTCGTTAATTAATTTCCCTCTTTTTACCAGACAAGACACTACAAGGTGAGTTCTCTCGTATAGTGATTATAATAAAACTTTCTGTTTTTCACTTAGTTAAAAAGAAAGGTTCGTTTGATTTGTTTTTGTTAAAGTGAGTACTCGACTCTACGATTGACTATCGAGGGGTACATTTCCATCCAATATGGTCGTCACTACAGTAAAGACTCTTCACTACGAGTTTTATCTTTGTGAGGGTCTTGAAGTTTACAGAGGTCGGGTTCGGTAGAGGAGTTTATACAGTACATACTTAAAAGTCCAGTAGACTTTCTTAGTCTTTAAAGAAAGTAAAGAAAAAGAAGCCCAAGAGCCCTCTGGTAAGTCAAAATACATTACGTTCTTGTGACGTCAAACCCCACCCTTCAGAAGTGACGAGTTTGTCCGACGGAGAAACCCTAAACATCGTGACAAAATCTAAAGTCGAAGGACGAAGTGTAAAGACGAAACCAAAGGACTACAAAGTGGTAGTGTGGTTTGCCGAAAGGTCTCGTCTCAAGACAAATTCATGAAAGAAAATAACTTACACCACATAAATCATGTCGACCTAATGTAATGTATTTTGATACAACCGTTTAATTAATGATTCGTAGTAGAACAGTACCGTTTGAATATACACGTGTGTATGTTTACGTTATTTAGTAACTACAGCTCATTTACTCAACGACATTTTGTACCTAAAGATGTCAGTATCCTTGACATTAATTAAACAGTAGTGTCTTGAGAATCCAGACGGGTTATCATGTGTTCACAGACCTGTCAGTTTCTTCGTCTGTTAGGTTGTCAATACAACTATATGTGTTTTGTTTTTGTAGTCCAACTTAATAAGAGGTGGGTAGTAGAGTTTTGACAGTCCAGAGAAAAATAGTGTCTTTATTGTCTCTCTACTATAACCCGTCACAAATCTCAATTCGAAAGGACTCACCGTCCATAGGTAAAAATTCTATTATTGAACGCTTTCATATTAGTGTAGAGTTTACCCCAGTACCAAAAATACGAATAAAATCTTATGAAACAAAAGTACTAAAGGTCTTTGATTTCTAGTGGTTTGTTTGAACGTTTAACATACGATTCTTATTAATGAACAATTATACATATTTTACCGTTGAGTTTGACATGTATAAAGATTCATTGTGTCTAACGACACGACACGAATCAACGAACTCAGTACCGGTTGAGAAACACTAGGATACCTAACATCTGATGGTCCGAGGAAACGGGTACCTTAGGAGGAGGTCCCCTAGAAGGGTTGGGTCCCTACCTTGTGTCCATAGGGCGTAACGTCCGTCTAAGAAATAGTAGACTCGGTGGTCCCTTCGGGTTCTTATTACCTCGTCCATGGGATAGTTAAGAGGTCCCCTATAAGGCTTGGGTCTTTAACTTGACCTCAAAGGACGAAACGTCCGCTAAAGAAATGGTCTACTTGATGGTCCCTTCAGATCATTGTGTCTAATTGACTTCAGTAAATCGTTTTAATTTTTGAGTCATAGTCAAAGATACATACAAATAGGATAAGTCATGAAGATTGTCGGGGGTCAACAACTATCCTAAAAAGTCTACTCCTGTTACTTCATATCATTCTAATTCATTTAATGGACCCGGTACATCACTCACTCACTACCCTGACCTTAAGTGAGAATCTACCAGACGGACGTTTTAGACGGGAATCGGTGACATGACCCGAAGGGGTACTTAAACCAGGAGGGAGTAGGATTGAGGGAAATGGGACGGAAGGAACAAATGGACTCAAGGGTGGTCTAATATTTGAGACCTACGTGCCGAGATATGACGTGTACCGACACTTAGGTCGGGACCTTGACCCGGTCCGTCTGTTGTCCAAGAATTTATTCACAGTCTACTTATTTACTTACTCATGAATGTCGTAACACTTAATTTTTTAGAAAAAATAATTTTATATCAACTGTCTTATAACACAATCAAAGTCCACATGTCGTTTCACTGAGTCAGTATATATATATATATATATATATATAATATATATATATAAACTATATTGTGTACAATATAGAAGGTTTATAAGAGTCATTTCAAACTTCTCTACTTCTCTGACCTCCCGGAGAAAATTANTATAAGAGTCATTTCAGACTTCTCTACTTCTCTGACCTCCCGGAGAAAATTATCCAGTTTCGTCTCTATCCATTTACGATTGGAGTAGAAATGTACGTCCGATCACAACGGACTCCTATACTTCTGATATCAACTAATACAAGTCTCTGTCTACCGGACCCCCATTGTTTTGGTCGGATAGTTAATTGTACCAACACATCCCAGTTACACGTCTTCGTCTTCCCGGTGTCTTATTTTTTCTTATAACAAGAGGTAGTACTTTGGGTTACTTGGAACCCAGAACGTTTGAACGCGAACAATGTACGTATACACACCACACAACCTTTGTACCGCCCCCGGTTTCTTCTACAACCATCTGTTCCCTTAACGACATTTAGTAACGACGAGAAGTATTTCTCTAACACCGACTAAACCCTTACAGACAACTAAAACCAGGGAACTCCGGGGTCCTCGGAAACAGTACCCAGGATCTAATACACTGAATACCCGATGGGTTTGTTCATCGGACGTTATTTTCTCTTAAATTAACTGTGTTGATGTCAAAACCCTTTATGTAGTTTAAATAGAAAATTATTCTCAAATCTTTAGCGAAAGGGGAGTAATTTTACTCACCCCTCTCTTACGTATCCTTTAATTTGGTTTCACAACTCCACACCCCTCACCCCACACTGAAGATCTCCGGAAGTCAAAACGGGAAAGAACCCCGAAGATGGAACCTCGAGAAACCTTTTGTGTGTGTGTGTGTGTGTGTGTGTGTGTGTGTGTGTTGGAACGAGCCATCTACTTCAGAGAAACCTAGGGGAAGTGGAATCGTTTCAAAAGGAGTTTGAACCCTGATAAGTCTCAGTTCTCGAAAATAAATCGACCCATTAACACAAACACCTTCAATCCTTACAAAAACAAGGTTCGTGTCGTCCTTTCTCAGTCCTTTCTTCTATTTTTAAAGTTTGTAGAGTATGAAGTAACCCTTTTTATTTGGAAATACATCCGTAAGACTTAGAATTCTCGTCCTCAGTTAAGGGGTTTGAAAGACCGAGGTTGGGATAGACTATACTGAAAGATGTGTTGTCGGTAGGAGTAAGAACTACAACTAAGTCGGGGACCACTCTCGGAGGAATTAGTCTATCAACGTATTTAAAAAAGGAAGAGATGACGATGACGAAACCGACAGGACTCAAAGATTGGACAACGACTGTGGGACGTCTCGACGGACGTTGGGACAGAAAAGGAGACAAGGAGGGGTACGAAGAAAGGGTACGACCAGGTATTTCTGGATCCCTTTACAGACCAGTCATCTTGACCAACCTCCACTCCTGACTCCCCTTCTCCCGGGGAAAAGAGTGGAAGTAATAGTCATGGGACGGGGGTATATACTATGGAAGGTATCGAAAGGGTCAGGGTTGGGTAGTCAAGTAGGGAAGACTAGTATAAGATCCGGAGAGAGACACGGGCAGGATCATAGACCGAAACTGAAGATATTAATATATGGACCTTATCGATTCAGACTCTGACATAAAAGAAAATATATTACTCTTTTTTTTTGTGTGTGTTTTTGAAAAGAGAAATTATATGGGATGGTCCTGGAGACACGTGTTTTTTTGGGAAAGGTAAGGTTAGGAAAAAGAAACGTTCATGGTAGTCTCGGTACAAATTTACAACGTCTCTGTCGATAATACAACCCCTACACTCCTTTTCTTTCTCCGGTCCTATTATACAGTACAGATGGTGACCGGTATCTTTCTCCTTCACGGTCTGACCTTCCTTGTGTACTGTTCCTCTTTCTCTGTGTGACGTAAGTCCCTAAAAGAATCCCTTCTCTTCCCGTGGACCTCTCAACTCGAATCCGACTCCGATAAGGTTTCCTCCATTCCACACCCTTTAGGAGTGAGTGAGGGAATGGGAAATGGGACGAAAGAAGGGACGGAGCCAGACCCCAACACGACCACAACTGAACCCCGACCTCCTGTCCCCAACGTCACGGGAGAAACGTCACTTTCACTCCCGAACTCTCCAGACCTCCCGGACTCTCTGGACCTTCGGTACCTAGGACAATCTTTGTAAAATCTGTAGGTCTTTTCTTCTTAAGAGGTATAACACTTTTAGTGTTAAACAACTACATCTAAAACTTGAAATATACTAATACCTTATATATGATACTCATTTGTTTGAAGGACTCCCGAAGGGACTCTTTGTTTTATACATCGTCAACACGACAGGATTCAAGATTTGTCAACCGAAAGGTCTCTTTTTTGTAAAGACTGAGTCTCCGACGGACACCGTCCGTTTTATTATGGAGATTTGTTCTATCGTGTACATAGCGTCACACATCAGAGACCCAGTACAGACTGAGAGACAGTAGGAAACCTGACCTCGGGTGATCTGAGAAGACAGGTGCCCCAAAAAGTCGGTTCTTATGACTTCATCCAACGGTAAAGGAGGAGGTCTCCTAGAAGGGATGGATTCCTGACTTGGACACAGAGGACATAGAGGACGTAACCGTCCGCCCAAGAAATGGGTGACTCGGTAGTCACTTGGGGTATGGAGTTTTTTCTCATGTTTAATAATAAAACCCCTATATAATAGAAAAATGAAGACGTATATGAAAACCCTTTTCTCGTAAAAAGAAAAAATTAATAAATTTATAAATAATTTTCTGAATTTATAAATACTAATATGGTGGTTAAACCGATAAAATGAATTATAAATACTGACATAATGGTTAAACGGATGAAACTCTTTTTTAATTATCTATATGAAGTCGATTAGTTGTCAACTTAATTTTGGTCCCCGTGTAAATAGCACTCCACTCCGGAGTACGTCCCGGGGTCCGTACATTTCACGTACTTTCTATAAATTGGTATGACCAATTCTAATGACAGAGACAGGTGAGACCGTAGTTTGACACCGTTCACTCAGACCCCACCCGGACTCGGTAAAAAAGATTTATACGTAAGTACAAGTATGGATTATGGATTAAAAAAAGGTAAGAAAGTCGTTTACAAATATCTCGTAGTTTATATTCAGTCTGCATTACGATCTCTTACCCTTAGTATCACTTAGGAAATGAAATCTATACGTAGGAAGGAGACTATTTGGTATAAATCATTTAACAATAGGTCGAAGACAAATTTGAAAAATCATTCTCTTGAAGGATAGAGTGAAACAAGAAGTTAGTTATAGGTTGTTTATGTTGTTGTTGATATACCGAGTTGTTTTACATAAGGTGTAAAGGTGACATTTTCTCTGTCTTGACAGGATTACCATTGTAAGAAAAAAAAAATCATCGATTATGGATTAAAACATAAACGTTAAATTATAAGACAAAGAATTTCTCGAAGGGTCTAAAAAATATTCTGAGTATAAGAACTTTTAGAACTAGACGAAATTAGTTTTAGTTCTCCTCATAAAATATTAATGATTTTGACTATCATTTCCAAGGATACTCGTTTCTTTCTTCATTTTACTTCAATAAGAAACTTTATACGATTTTGGAACAATCTCTAAATATCTATAAAGGTTTTCTTACATTCTTATAAAATACAGTACACCATCTCATAAGTCTTACAACAGAAAAAGTCCTAATTGGGTGGTCAATTCTGAATGAAAGTTTTAAGAAGAGAGGATTAGGTAAGACTTCAGTAAGTTAGACGTCCGGTCGACCCAATGTTGACGGATAAATGTGACTTATCCAAAATTCCATGTCGTGTAACTTCCAAAAAGAAATTTAGAAAAGATGAGTTTCACACCAGGTACTTAGTCGTTGTGGAGGACCCTTGAACCAGTTTTGAATCTTAGAAGATTGGGGTCTAGATGACTTGGTCTTAAACGTAATATTGTTCTAAAGATACTTAAAGAAGGTGTAGAATTTGTAACGAGATTTACGGACGACGTCAAAACTCTAGTTCTGATGAATCTTTAACTAACAAAGAAACTTAAATCTACTTATACTACTAGAAGGACAATCTTCGTATTCAAAATAGGGTCTCCAGACTCGGAAAATACCAATAATATAATTTAAATTTTGATGTGTGAGACCAATTAAAGAAAGGGGAACTTAAAGAACAGAGGAGAGGAAAGAGGGGTCAGAAGTTGTACTTCTTCCTCCAGAGAGTCACAGTTCAGAAAGTTAGAAGGTACGTTTACTTATTGTTCGTTTAGGTCACCTTCCGTATATGACTCAGAGTAGGAGGGACACCGAGGTCGTTAACGGTTACCAAAAGTACCGGAGAGATTATAAAGAGGAGGAAACAAGAGATTTAACTGTTACCTCGAAAATTTTCAACTACAAAAGTCTAGTGTCTCTCCCGACGTCACTCCATTCTTGACCCTCGTTCAAACTGTAGACTGAACAAGACTTTGTGTGTAAGGACGAACGAGACGCGAGGGTGTGGTATAACGAATAAGGAGGTAATCGTCACGAAAAAAGGAAGACAGAAAATAATATAAGTAATATGCGGACGGAGTGGTTGACCTATTATTTGAGGAACCCCCGTTTTTCTTAGGTATAAGTAAAAAAAGGAAGGTAGTGTAGATGTAAATCATGTTTTGGAATATCATGACATACGAATCATTTAAGTACACAGTCTTTAAATGACATATGTATAGACACATACATAACGGTTATAGAGTGAAAAATTTTAATCTAAACACCAACACCTCTGTAGTTACTAATACTGAACATCTAATCTCTATCCTTAACTCGTTATTCAGAACCAACAACTGATCGTCTTACATTTTCAATAATAAAGGAGTCGGGGTCAATATCGTCTACCTGATATCGTGAGATTTTAAACTAGATCATCGTAAGTAATTTTAGACACTTACTTGGTCTACCATTTCCCAACATGACCCCTCTCACTTAAAATCTTCACTATTTTGTTATTAAAAGACTATTGAAAAAAGAAAAATTTAAAATACTGGAACGTCTCTCAAAGAGGGTAGGAAGTACTAAAGTGTAGTAGATATTCATTGTTTCTCTGTTCCGCCGGAAGGGTCAAACTTAGAACCGAGACAAAGAACGATCGGGACTTCGACGAAACACAAAGGTAAGAAGAAAAAAAAAAAAACGTTTAATTTTCTTTTATTTTTTTGTTACTACTTAAAAGTGTCTCGTCATAGACTGTATTATCCACTATGTATGTACAAACTACAATAATAATAGGAAGTTATTTTTCTTATTTGTGTTGTTAGGACGTCAAGCCGAATCTTCACGTTTGTGGACGTATAAAACTTATAGATAATACTAAGACTCCCATGTGTGACTGTCTGTTAGGGTAGGTAAGTCAGTTTTGAAATAGGTTACCCGACTTGTGATAAAAAAAGTGTCTAGACCTCGAAGAGGCGCTCCGATACTCAAGATCACACAAAACAAAAACCAAAGACAAGAACCGACTATATACACCGTCAGTCTGGGAGTCCCTGTAGGTCGTTCGAAGGTGGAGTATCACAGGTACTAAAACACATTAAGGAAAAAGGTTTCGTAAACACCCAGTATACTGAACAAAGATCGGTTATCTTATACCGTTTATACCACCTTATAGTGTGGACCCTAATGGAGTACGATACTGAAGAAGAATCGTCTGACGTTTCAAGAGGATCGACCGAACTGTCTCATTACTCGGCACAGTTCCTTTGGTGTACCTTTTCTCCCTACTAGAAGGGGTGTCCCGGACTTCGTGGGAGATCCTTTGTCCGTCGTTTGTCGATCCCGGGAGTCAGTGTGTGGTGTTCCTTTATTTGAGAGGGTTGTTAGACTTATTTGTACCTTCGTCTAAGAAGGGGCTAGTTCGAAGGTCTACCTATCGTTGAGTCAGTTGTAGAACTAACCTAAGACACTCTAGGACTCGTCTCCTGGGTGGATTCGGTACGAACCTAAGGACTGAGGGGTTTTGACATTGGGTTATTTACAATACATCAAAAGTCAGTGATTCAAACACCAATGAACAATGTGCCAGTATCTTATCATGAGACCATATCAATGGTCGTGTCTTCACCCCGAATATAAACCGTTACCCAGGTTGTCAGATTCCAGAAACGACAGGATAGTCAATAAAATCTTACTGACCCCTGGGAATTTCACCCAAACGTACTCGACTAACCTTGATAAAAATCCGGTTTAAGGTGAAAAGTCATTCGTCAGTCATACCTCAACACAACCTCAATTTTTTATTAACAAGGAAATTAGTCCAATAAGAAAGTCAAGGATAATGGAAAAAAAAAAAAAAAATTCTCATTATCTGAAAAAAAAAAAAAAAGAAAAAATTCTTATCAAAGTCCAGATGTTTTCTTAACTCTTCTGTCATACCTCATAAGGGTATTGGTAAGGAAGGGACTCAAGAGACATAATGATTGTAGAACGTAATTACACCATGTATACAATATTAATTACCCAAACGTAACTGTATAATAACAAATAATTGATCTCGTATTGTAACTATACGTAGCAACGTTATAGAACTTCTCATCAAAATGGTGGTATCTTTAGGACAAGTAGAAAGGAGAGGGGAGGTAGTTTTAGGTACCGTTAATGGCTAGAAAGTAACAGCCGTGTCAAAAGAGAAAAAGGTGTTACAGTATGTCAAACTTAGTGTACTATACATCTGAAAAGTCTAACCAAAGTAAGTAAATGTTATGTGTAAATTCTAAGGAGGTACAAAGAATCACCAAATTATCGAGTAAATAAAAATAACGATTATAACATTCTTACATGGTGTCAAACAAATAGGTAAATGGATGACTTTCAGTAGAACAAATAGAGGTACAAACCGATTAATGCTTATTTAGACGTTTTGAGCAAGTTTACGTTCAAAAAGATACCTGTTTCTAAAAGTGGAACTTCTTATTTATAGTTATAGATCCTTAAACTAACGGACTAGTTTATTTTGATGAAATCGAAAGATCCTTTGACGGTTGAAAGAAGGTTTCACTGATATAGTAAAACGCAAATGTGACCGTTCTTTTCTTTCAAGGACAATGAGGTTTAGGAACAGTCGTAAACTATAACAGTCCAAAATACAACTTGCTAGGACTATCCACACATCATTATAGTGCAACAAAATTAAACGTTTTTATTACTGTATATTACGACTTGTAAAAAAGTATATGAATAAATAGTAGACACTCCACACAGACAAGACTAGAAAACGTGGTAAAATAATAACTCAACAAACAAAAGAAAGACAACTCAAAATTGACCATAAACATATAAAACAGATTATCAAGAAATAGTTTACACAGAAAACGTTTGTATAAGAGTGTCAGAAACCGAATGTAAAATTAATGGAATTACCACAGAAAACGTCTCGTTTTCTAAGAATTTAAAACTAAACTTCAGTAGAGAAAAGGTCACAGTACTGACTTAACCCGATCGGGGAGTCACCTCTTTAAAGGACCGAAACTCCTGAGACCCTTTTTCAGTCGATGGGTAAACGATGGGTATGAACGAGGACAACCAAACGAAATCTTTGGATAAGATAAAACTACATGCACCTTCTTGTCTTCCAAAACAATTTTTGAATGTAAACTTTGAGTCGTACTGTTTATATATTCAGGGGTTTACCTTCTATATATTCACCGTCAATTAAAATACGAAAGTGACCTTAAAAAAGGTTATTGAGTTGACATTAGGCTAGTACACTTCATTTTCGTGTCTATTAAAGTAAACACAAGGGTTCTAAATTTAGTGAAACCGAAAATTTCATCAAAAATCTCTCCTTGATTTATTAAGTGAGATCTTAGAAAAGAAAAACCTATCAATATTTCTTTACCCATGAAATCCTAGATTAAACAAACCTGAAAAAGTCCAAAACAAAAAGGATAAATTAATTACTTTTAACAACTTCCAAGTGACAGGGTGGGGAAATAGATTTAAGGTTTGAGAAAAGTACCGTTTTTTTTTTTTTCTGAAAGAAATAAACCGATATTGAACGAAAGGATCGTAATAACTGAGGTAAAAGTGAAAGGAGTGTGTATGAGTCATTATGTGTTTCACAAGTCAACTTGACACTTGAAAAAGCACATGAGGACACCGACGGACTTTACAGGAAACGTGAAGTGGAAAAATAAAGGGACCATTTAGGTTGAATAGGAAGTTCCAGGCAAAATTACTGGTGAAGATCGGTTTCATCTTTCTCATCTGTGAAGATCCGTCCTGAATTGGGACAGAGATAATCGAGACTATTGAAAAAAAAAGTTCAAACACGGGGAAAAAAGGAACACGAAATAAATCAAAAAAAGGTGTGGTCTACTGCAGACCCTAGAATCAAGGGGTTAGTCCCGAACTTGAACACGGGAGAAGTCACCTTTTCACCTCAGAATTTGTGACTTGGTGGTCCCTTCGGGGTCGACACCATTGAAAACTTTCATTAACGAATGGGCAGTCATGAGAGAGGACCTCTCCGTCGAGGATTTTCCTTCCCCCGTAAAATGAAAAAAAAAGTAAAAGACAGAAAAGACATAAATCATATTACAAAATAAGTAACATCAACGAGTCGTTTACGTACACCATTATAATCTCTATCTACTTTATAGAGAACGTTAGGAATAGATAACGATCTCTTTGTAGACCAACAGATAACCGAGGGTTTCTGAACTACTTCCGGATAGTGTCGTCTATTTTAAAAAGTTATTAGTAAATGATGAAAATATACTAACTTCTTTTCTCTTACCTAATAAAAAGACAAGGGAGGTCAACAAGTTGTCTAAATTAGTTCAACATGTACCTACGGTTCATTGCACATTCTATGTTGTCGTCAAAAAATAATCTATTGAAATTTTTCGTTTTCTTCTTCAACGTTCATTACTGAAAAGAGATCTCTAGAAATATAACCACTGTACTACAATATACTACGTTATTCATTTATTTTAAAAGAAACCCTTTTCACCCACTCTTCTAAGTAAAAATTAATTAAGAGAGTAATTATCTACAGGAAGTTTCATGTTGCAACCGGTATACGAAATAGTATTACACTTTTATGTTTATTTACTGAAGTCTAGACCGACGGAGTACTATATCACGAATCATGTAATTTCTATTAGTATCTATGAATTATTCATAATTAACTCAGTTATCTCTACTTTCTTAATTAATTAAATGCCCTCAAGAAGTGTAGGATGTAGGTAAAATTTATTCACGATGTCTTGATAAAAATCTAGTAGAAAGAGAAGTTCTATAAGTACACTCCAGTCTTCCCAAATCTATTCTTCTCTTAGTACTGTCAGAATAGATTGAACATGTAAACCGGTACGAAACACCTAACTAATTGAAAGTACGTCTTGCTACCCCCACACAGACATCCCTGGCGACTTAACCGACACGAGTAGTACCTCATATACAAGCCAAGATACAGATCAGATAGAGGTCAGAATACTACATATGAGACTCTCCAGGTTTTCCAACTATACACCAGTAACGAAACATCTTAGCTAGGGAATCAGTATCCCTTATATTTTACTGAGACCTTCTTCATCTTTTGGTAACGTCCTTTCTCGACCTTCACCCTTCATACCTTTCATTAAACTAACTATGAAAGGATTAGTACCTGAAGGGACCACCGAGTCTACCATTTCGGAGACGGATGTCACACCCTCTGGGCCCAAGTTAGGAACAAAGCCCTTCTAGAGGACCCCTTCCTTTACCGTTGGGTGAGGTCATAAGAACGGACCTTTTAGGGTGCCTACCTCGACGGCCCATCTGATGTCAGGTACCCCAGTGTTCCTCAGCCTGTGCTGACTCGCTGAAGTGAAAGAAGTGAAAAGAAAATGATTAGTAACAGCAACTGTAACAGGTAGACTGAGTTCATGTAACGGCTGGTAAATGGGAGAACAAATAAATAAGTAAGTAGACAAGTAAGTAATTTGTTTATACTTAACTGTTGATGATATAAAGTATAAAGAACGATCTACTTCTTCTATAAGTCAAGTCAACTCAACGAGTCAGTACAGACTGAGAAACACTGAGGTACCTGACGTCATACAGTCCGAAGGGACAGGTAGTGGTTGAGAACCTCCGATGAGTGTAGGTAACTCAGTCACTACGGTAGGTTGGTAAAGTAGGAGACAACAGGGGAAGAGGAAGATGGAAGTTAGTAAGGGTCGTAGTCCTAGAAAAGATTACTCAGTCAAGAAGTGTAGTCCACCGGTTATATAACCTCGAAGTCGTAGTCAGAAAAGTCAGTTATAAGTTCTGACTAAAGGAAATCCCATCTACCCAACCTAGAGGAACGTCAGGTTCCCTGGGAGTTCTCAGTAAAGGTTGTGGTGTCAAGTCTTCTTAACGAAGAAGTCGTGAGTCGAAAGAAATGTTAGGTTGAGAGTGTAGGTATGTACTGATGACCTTTTTGGTATCGAACTGATTTACCTAGAAACAGCCATTTCATTACAGAGACGAAAAATTATACGACAGATCCAACCAGTATTGAAAGGAAGGTTCCTCGTTTGTAGAAAACTAAATTACCGACGTCAGTTGTAGACGTTACTAAAACCTTGGAGGTTTTTATTTCAGTCTGTGATAAAGGTAACAAAGGGGTAGATAAACGGTACTTCACTACCTTGGTCAACGGTACTAAAATCAAAAGACTTATAACTCAAAATTCGGTTGAAAAAGTGAAAAGAGAAAGTGAAAGTAGTTCTCCGAGAAATCAAGAAGAAGTGAAAGATGGTACTCATACCACAGTAGACGTATAGACTCCAATAACTATTAAGAGGGACGTTAGAACTAAGGTCGAACACAAAGTAGGTCAGGTCGTAAAGAGTACTACATGTGACGTATATTCAATTTATTTGTCCCACTGTTATATGTCGGAACTGTATGAGGAAAAGGATAAACCTTGGTCAGACAACAAGGTACAGGTCAAGATTGACAACGAAGAACTGGACGTATGTATAAAGAGTTCTCCGTCCAGTCCACCAGAACATAAGGATAGAAAATTTCTTAAAAGGTGTCAATACTAAGTGCATCAGTTTCCGAAACTGTATCAGTTAATTCGTCTCCATCTACGAAAAGACTTTGAGAGAACGAAAAACCTACTAGATTACAACTGTTAAACTAGAGACCAAGGAGACAGTAAAGATTTTGGTTGAACTTGTAGATCTTCAAGCGCCAAGTACATGACAACTTCGGACCGAACCTCTTAAAACTCGTAATGAAACGATCGTACACTCTACTCACGTTAACACACCAACAAACAAACTCGTAAGAAACCGTAACGGAAAGAAAGTCTAAGCTTACTTTTGACTGGAAAAGGTCAGGACACCGGTGACGACTCAAAAGGTTTAAAAGACCGTATGACTCATGTCTTGAAAGTGTCGTAGTCAAAAATCCTAAACTTTATCGAGTTGAACTTAAGACAGTGGAGGTGATCGAAACGAGCATCACTATACAATCTCCGTTACATAACATTCCCCTTCCTTCGCCCCGAATGTTTAGTAGGACTGTTAAAGATTGAGACTCTGGAACCTTATTATTATGGGACAGTGAATGACGATACTCTTAGTGGACTCTGATACATTATGTATCTATGTTAATGTAATTCACATTATTAGTAAAGGATTTGTGACGTCACGTATCACACCTCTTTCGATTTGATTGTCTTAGTGTCGATTTTCCTTCACACAATTGAAAGATAACAACAAGTCAACGATTCAACACAGGTCGAAATACGTTGGGACACTTGACGTCGTACGATCCGAAAGGACAAGAAGTGATAGAGGACGTCAAACGAGTTTTAGTACAGGTGACTCAGTCACTACGGTAGGTTTGTCGAGTAAGAGACAATGGGAGAAGAGGAGGACGGAATCTAGAAAGGGTCTTAGTCCCAGAAAAGGTGACTCAGTAACCGAGAAGAGTAGTCCACCGGTTTCATAACCTCGAAGTCGAAGTCCTAGTCAGAAAGGTTACTTATAAGTTCCAACTAAATAAAATCCTAACTCAGTTTAAACTAGAGGAACGACAGGTTCCCTTAGACATCTCAGAAGAGGTCTTACACGCAAGTACGATTCAACGAAATCAACACAGACTGAAAACCGTTGGAATACCTGGCATCGGGAAGTCCGAGGAGACAGGTACCCTAAGAGGTCCGTTCTTATGATCTCACACAACGATAACAGAAGAGATCCCCTAGAAGGGTTAGGTTCTTAGCTTGGTCGTAGAGAATACAGAGGACGTAACCGTCCGTCCAAGAAATGGTGATCGTGGTGGACCTTTCGGGTCCGTAAGAGGTCTTGTTATCACTAGATAAAGAAATGTAATAAGAATACAGTCACCGTTGATGAAAGTTAAGAAAATCTAATAAAAAAAACCATAAATGAAAAAAGTACAAAGGTCCATTGAAATGACCTAACCATAAAAATAAATAAGTAAAAATTTTATTTATATAATAAATTTTTAATAAATAAATAAATGAAAACCTGTGTACTGGTCCCTAGTTTGGGCACGAGGGGACGTCACTTTAAAGTTTCAGGGTCAGTGACCTGACGGTTCTTTCGGAGACTTGACCATAAAAATTTCAAGTTAAAATCAGTAAAATATTAATAGATGTTGAGACATTTAATAAAAAATTTTAATAAAGTGACAGGGAAAGTGGGTACGTACCGAAGAGTTAGATAGTAAAGGGATTTTATCACATGAAAGTATCTAGTTATACGTCTCAAATGTATAAATACTGATTCACTTACAATAAACATCATCTCGGAGTCGTTTAATATTTTGAGAAATGACATTTCGAGAAAAGAACGTAAATTCTTAGAAAAACGAAATTATATAAGATCAAAAGAGACATAACTAGGTCTTAAATTGGAGTTTAAGTACGACTAAGAGATTGAGAGAAGAGTTCTTGATCATGAGTAATCTATGTGTCTATCAAAGAAGAAGGACTTCTACATGAAGGACCTCTGAAGACTGAACGAAAACACCTGTCCCACGGGAAATACGTACAACGGATAGTAGGACTCTTCAGAAACTGATAATAGGACTTGTGACTTCAGTAGAGAAAGAATACCACCTAAGAAAAGGGAAACAGAATAAAGTCAGATCGTGGTTTTATATTCGTCGAAATAATGACTTTCCATAGACCCCGGTCCTCCCACCCCCCTCCAAGACCGACGAACGGTGAGTTTTCGGTTATTTGTCCGGTCCAACCACATTTCCTTTCAAACGAAATAAAGTCTACACCGTTACCCCCCTTTCCCACCGTCTGTAGACAGGTTTCCGTCTGATGGGGGAACTGTTCGTCTCCTACTCTTGTAAATATCTGTCTCAGACCTCGTCCCCCTCAATGTACGTCTTTGTCGTATCAGTAGAAATTGTTAGTAGAAGTTCAACCAGAAGTTCAACCAGAAGTCACCAGACTGGTCGTAGTAGAACTTACAAAATCCACGTCAATTAGAAGTCAAGGTCCCAGGTAAACGAGAGTAAAGAAACACCAGTTGAGAGCCTTAACACCGTCGAGTACAGGAGCGATGTCAGACCAGTAGTATATCAATTGAAGAGGTGCACCCCAAAATCATAGATGTTTTGTCAAGTGTCCCATACCGAGTCTTATAATGGATGTCGAGAACTCTTTCTTGATTTCAAGGAATTGATACGAATTACTGATGTAATAATAAATTTGAGGAATCTGACAAAAGGAAACAAAGTCGTAAAGAGTGAAGAGACTAATTTGAATAAGAAACTTATTTCAAAAGGTGTCCGTTTTCCGTCCGTCTCCTGTTCAAACCCACCCCCACCTCCCTCCCAGAACGAGACAAAGTCGAAGTGTCCAGTTTTCAAGACACAGCAAACATATTTAAAGAGAAGCCAACACCTATTGAGAACTACTGAAAGGTCCTACTTAGACAACGTCCTTCCCCCTAGGGAAGGTCCCGGCCTCTCACCTGACAATAGATTGTGAGTCTTTATTTTAAAGGTTCCTATGTGTGTACGACTGTTTCGTTTTCCAAAATAACCCTTTCTCGTGGACCCACCTCTCGAGAACCCACCCACTTGGGTCCTCTTGACGAGATAGTGTCCCGAGTGTCAGAGTACAAAATGTCACTACCTTAATCAAAGACCCAACAGAAACCGGTTATTAAGAGTGAGTCAGGGAGGACCACCATGTGTCTAGAGTCGGTTCTACCTAAGACCATTCTTCCTACGACCCTCCAACCATCCTGAATGCCTGATCTCCTGGTAGAGGGGAAACCCGGGGAGGTCTTAAGAGGTCCGATCAAAAGTCGTCGTCGTAAGATAAGGAAAACCCTGAAGAAGAACACTCTGTTAAGTGGGTTCACAATAGTGACACGGACCGGTCCCACCTACCAAAGTCAGTTACCAAGGGATTGTTAGTAGAAGAAACAACCTAGGCGTGAGGACCACTGAAACTATAACACCATGAAGAAGTAACTACACGCGCAGGTACTACCGTCTCCTACCCCTGTTCTCGTACCTTATTTCAGGTGGTCGAGAAGTCACGAGGTTAGACCTTCAAAGTAACACAAAATACGAGGATATATAGTAACTGGTGTGGTTCAATGGACCGGTACGACGCTCCCACATCTCTTTACACACGAACCTTTCTCTCCTATTGACCTTTATACTTACACGTTACATTCCGAGGGTATAGAGAAAACCTGTAAAGTCTAAGAGGACTGATAGGATAGTAACGGAGAAAGAATTAGGTCGGTGTGACACTGTTAGTGAAGACACTTACAAGACTCGTCGAAATCCTTCGTAGTTGAACCTCGTTGAGTCGAACTTGAACGTGACTACTAAGAACGAAGACTAAGACTCGAGGAGTCTGTGGACCCGGGTGAACCGTGAGTACGTACCCGGGGACTTTCCCAGACATTGACCCGTCCTGGTATACCCCAGAAGGACCCTGTCTGGGGAGGAGCTATAGGAGACGAAATCAAGGAGAGACTTCATGGATATATTATCATAGACTACGTTTAAAGGACTCAACAAAATAATAACGATTTTAGGGGTGGTTTACCTTTAGAAATAGATGACCTACTGGTATTCTTGTATCGACGGTCTGGATGACCTCGGATTCCTAACCATTCAACGAAGTCAGTAAAGGTTGAGAAACACTGTGACACCTACCATCGGACGGTCAGAGGAGACAGTGACCCCAAAAGGTTCGTTCTTATAACCTCACCGAGTGGTAAAGGGAGAGGTCCTCGGATTCCTAATTATTACAATTCGGGACACTATGACGGGCCAATGTAGTGGTAGTTGGTTAATCTCTTGACACGTACTCGACTAGTGTGTGACACCCTGAGAGGAGGGAATGGAACGGATATTCTACGAAACACCTTTGGGTAGTCCCTCAAACCCGAGAAACTCGTAATCGACCGGGACTGAGGAACATTCCGTGGAATACAGGAAAGTAAGTAACGTTGGACCAAAGACATCCAACCGAAATAAAGTATACCCACTCGTCTGGGTAAAACCAAGTCATTGTCTGACTTCTCAACCGTGGGAATCCTCTTTGAGACTCGTTGTAAACTGTCCTTGATTTACTTTTTAAGAACGGGTAAAGAAGGGTCCTACCTAAAGGAATATTATAGAGAAGGACAAAGGGATTTAAACAAGGGGTGTAGGGAGTGAGGATGAGAATCGTAGTATGAAGGATTATTTTATGATGAACGGGATCCGAACCGAAAGACCGAGTTGACCCGATTCGATGGAACAGAAGAAAGAACCAAATGATAGTACAAACCAACCTTCTTCTCACAAAGGATTCTCTCCCACGTACTCTCTATTTAAAAGACATTGGAACTACAGATTTTAGAAAGTTATTATTAACTGCTCGTAAACGGAAACATACCTCGAGTTCCGACCTTTATTAAAACGAAACCTTAGGACTTCCGTACTAAGATGGAAGATCGAAGGTCGATGACTCGTTAGATTCTATGTAAAACATTGGAGAATACATTTAACTAAAAATACAAATGTAAAAGACCTCCGAAAACCTAATAGAGAAATAGAGTCAACCTTTATATATTGAGTTACGAAACCATCCCTAAGTCATGAGAACTCAATAAAATAACGACTAAAAAATGAGGGATAAAAGAAACACAAGAAAGAGACCTTTAGAATGGTAAGTCTATTACTTATAAGTTTTGAACAGAAGTTTAAAAGAATGACACATACACAGAAAAGGGAAGTAAAATGTAAGACCCTTTAAAGAAGTTTAAATGGAAAGTTTGGAAGACAACTTAAAAAGTAAAGACGAGTGTATAAAATTTAAAGAGTCTTGGAGAAAAAGGAACTTAATTTTTTGTTTCGGGAACAAGAATACATTTCAAATGTTTTAAAAAGAATAGAGACGGTCGTAAGACTCTCAACTCGCCCTGACTCAATCTCTCAGTATCAATTCCAGAGTCGTAGTATACACAGACAAAGGAATTGAGGAAACGATAGTCAAGTCTTAAAGGGTAGACTAGTACTAAACCATACAGGGTAAGGTTTCTTGTAAACGAAAATGGCGAAGACCCACCGTCATCTTCACACTGGTAAACATGTTTCGTTCCATAAGAACGGATTTTTTTTTAGGGTATCTGTCTCCTTGGACAGCTCGATGTCAGCTTTCCCAACGTTTTTCAGTCTGTGATGACTTATGTTCCGAAACCTCTTAATGAACCACTTTTAGACCAACCAAGACAAAAGAGTGACGGTGATATCCTTAGTCAAGGGATCCAGACGATAATAAAGGGTAACGAGATAAACGAGGGGTAGAAGGTTACACAACGGTTCTGGAACAGACTGTAGTAAGAGTAAGAATATCCTAATATTGATTTATTTCGAGGAAAAGTGACAAAAAATCAACCGAAAACTCTTATGAAATTTCATCTACCGACACAAGATAGTTGGTAGAAACGTGTCTTCAGAAATTTACTATATAAAATACCTAATATAAATATATTACGTTATTATAGTTCGTATATCGAACATGTAAAAGAAAAACCTTCTTTGTTTATAAAACTTTTGAGAACAGTTACAAGTTGAGTAACCATATTATTGTATATAATGTTTACGGTAATTTTAACATCTAAAGTACTTCAATACATCTCCCTGGTACGTTTAAAGTAATATTTCTCCTAAACGCTACCCTTACAAAGAGTCAGGGTCGTGATGACTGTAAAACTCGACTTATTAATTAAAAAATAACACCTCCTAACAAAACGTAACATTCTACAAATCGTCGTAGACACCGGAGGTGTAAGACTCCAAGGTCATCGTAGGGGTTCAACCTTTTCGATTTTACAGAGGTCTGTAACGTTTACAAGGGTCCCCGTTTTACGGGGTTGACTCTTGTAATACCATTCTATATCACGTTTTCAACCGTTTGTATAAGACATTTCCCAGTCTATCATTTATAAAAGTCGAACCACCCACTATAACAAAGATAGTTTCGACAAGTTGAGACGATAATATCTCACTTTTGTCGGTGTCTCTTATCCCTTTGTTTACCCGTACCGACACAAGGTAATTTTGAAATAAATATTTTGATCCGTCGTCTGGTATAAATCAGATACCTACTCTCAAACGGTTGAAGACCACAACGTGTTTCTCATTTCTAAACCCCCTATCTCGACCTAAATTCGGTGAATGACCGATGTACCACGGTCCATTTAAATTACCTTTATTATTACGGATAAAGAACCCCAACATCACTCCTAGTCTACGTTTAAATTTACTCTTGTAAACATTCTATATTATTATGATAAGTGGAAAACACTAGGAATAGTTTATTTATGACAAGTATTTATTTTGTTGTTGGGGGAAATTTTAGTTTACATGGAAGAGGGACGTGGTCTACCACTCGAAGATCTTCGGTCGTTTACTTAGTAACTAAATAAAAATACAGAAACCAGGTGGTCACAGACCGTGTGACAAGAACCAATACTTTATAGACTACTTCTTAGTTCATTGAACCACATAAAACACGTGAGTTACGTCAAAATAAAGTATAAATACAAAGATGGTAAAGAGTTCCTCTTTATGTAAAAGTTATTGAGACTTTTTTAGTTGAAGGTGGTGATTATCTGTAC